>CM019699.1:27567339-27662339 GCA_009760885.1 Achatina immaculata
AAACAAAGCACATTGGACGAGAGAGAAAGAAAAATATTAAACAAAGCACTTTGGACGAGAGAGGAAGAAAAATATTAAACAAAGCACATTGGACGAGAGAGAAAGAAAAATACTAGACAAAACACTTCGGCCGAGAGAGAAAGAAAAATACTAGACAAAGCACTTTGGACGAGAGAGAAAGAAAAATACTAGACAAAGCACATTGGACGAGAGAGAAAGAAAAATAATGGACAAAGCACATTGGACGAGAGAGAAAGAAAAAATACTAGACACAGCACTTTGGACGAAAGAGAAAGAAAAATACTGGACAAAGCACATTGGCCGAGAGAGAAAGAAAAATATTAAACAAAGCACATTGGACGAGAGAGAAAGAAAAATATTAAACAAAGCACTTTGGACGAGAGAGGAAGAAAAATATTAAACAAAGCACATTGGACGAGAGAGAAAGAAAAATACTAGACAAAACACTTCGGCCGAGAGAGAAAGAAAAATACTAGACAAAGCACTTTGGACGAGAGAGAAAGAAAAATACTAGACAAAGCACATTGGACGAGAGAGAAAGAAAAATAATGGACAAAGCACATTGGACGAGAGAGAAAGAAAAAATACTAGACACAGCACTTTGGACGAAAGAGAAAGAAAAATACTGGACAAAGCACATTGGACGAGAGAGAAAGAAAAATACTGGACAAAGCACATTGGACGAGAGAGAAAGAAAAATACTAGACAAAGCACTCTGGGCGAGAGAGAAAGAAAAATATTAAACAAAGCACTTTGTATGAGAGAGAAAGAAAAATGCTAGACAAAGCACTTTAGACGCGAGAAAAAGAAAAATACTAGACAAAGCACGTTAGACGAGAGAGAAAGAAACTACTAGACAAAGCACTTTGGACGTGAGAAAAAGAAAATATTAGACAAAGCACTTTGGGCGAGAGAGAAAGAAAAATAGTAAGAAAATGGCAGGTTTGGGAACTAGAGATCTCTGTAGGACGAGCAACCGTCTAGCTACTAGAGGACAGCGCACTGTTAACTCGACCACTTTATCTACTATTGTCTGAGTCTAATTATACAAGTATTAATAGATAACGAGAAAAAGAAGAGAAAAAGACCAAGGCGAAGATGGCTACAAGATATCTTTGATAATTTGCGAATGGACGCATCAGTAGCAGGGCATCTTGCTTACAACCGAAAGGCCTGCAGGAGAACTGTTAGGGAGGCAAAGTTCCGCAATGGACGTGCAAATGACTGACTAACCGATTACTAGACAGTAATTTAGACATTTATTGTTTTTAAAATTCTTTATCGGAAGCATGAGTGGCATAGTGGTTCGTGCACTAGTCGTGCGAAGGTCGGGGGTTCGAACCCGGCTGGAGGCTCCGCAGTCACTCCCAGCTGTAGAAATGCTTACCTGGCTTCTTCTGGAGCTGGGGAAGGAAAGGCTGACCACATGACCCTCTAAGTGTGACGAAAGGTCAAGGGAAATATGGGCACCAACACCCTACCCCTAGATGCCTGCAAGGATAAAAGGGCTATTTGTTTACCTAAAATCTATATCAACTTTTCAAACAGATCTTTAGCCAGATATGTCAGGGATGATAGGGTTGTCAGGGATGATAAGGATGTTAGGAATGTTAGGGATGTTAGGGTTGTCAGGGATGATAGGGTGTTGGGAATGACAGCTGAGATCAATTTCGTCCCGCCAGATCGATGATTCTCAGTTAAGGAGGCAGGTGGTTGTCCTGGTCAAGAATCTCCAGTCTTAGAGGAGGAGTTTCACCGCAGGTCTTAGGGGAGCAATTTCACCGCAAGTCTTAGGGGAGGAGTTTAACCTCAAGTCTTAAGGGAGGAGTTTCACCTCAAGTCTTAGAGGAGGAGTTTCACCGCAAGTCTTAGGGGAGGAGTTTCACCGCAAGTCTTAGGGGAGGAGTTTCACCTCGAGTCTTAGGGGAGGAGTTTCACCGCAAGTCTTAGGGGAGGAGTTTCACCGCAGGTCTTAGGAGAGGAGTTTCACCGCAGGTCTTAGGGGAGGAGTTTCACTGCAAATCTTAGTGGAGGAGTTTCACCTCAAATCTTAGAGGAGGAGTTTCACCCCAAGTCTTAAGGGAGGAGTTTCACCGCAAGTCCTAGGGGAGGAGTTTCACCGCAAGTCTTATGGGAGGAATTTCACCTCAAGTCTTATGGGAGGAGTTTGACCGCAAGTCTTGGGGGAGGAGTTTCATCTCAAGTCTTGGGGTGGAGTTTCACCGCAAATCTGAGGGGAGGCATTTCACATCAAATCTTGGGGGAGGAGTTTCATCTCAAATCTTAGCGGTGGAGTTTCACCGCAAGTCTTAGGAGAGAAGTTTCACCTCAGTAAAATAATGTTTAAAAGTGAAAGCTCTTTGTGGGTGATGATTTAATATATAGTGTGTGATTTTCTGGGGCAGTTTGGGTTGAAAAATGGTGGACTGGCACCTAGGATTTTGAGAATCACTGGCCTGGGACGTGGGATGTTGAGAATCACTGGCCTGGGACATGGGATGTTAAGAATCACTGGCCTTGGACCTGTGATGTTGAGAATCATTGCCCCAGATGAAAGATGTTTTCTTTTTGCTTTAATTTTCTTAGATTTCAGAATTTATGACTTCAGATTTCTGACTTCAAATTTAATTCACAATTTTATGACATCAGTTTTCTGAATTCATACTTCTGAATTCATACTTAATTCACAGTTCTATGACTTCTGACTTCAGACTTAATTCACAGTTCTATGACATCAGTTTTCTGAATTCATACTTCTGAATTCATACTTAATTCACAGTTCTATGACTTCTGACTTCAGACTTAATTCACAGTTCTATGACTTCAGTTTTCTGATTTAAGACTTCAGACTTAGTTCACAGTTTTATGACCTCAGTTTTCTGATTTCAGACTTCTGACTTCAGATTTAATTCACAGTTCTATGACTTCTGATTTCTGTTCCATGACTTCAGTCTTGCAACTTTTTAATTCAAACTTCTGACTTCTGACCAGAGTAGCTTCGTAATATGCATCATCATTAACATTCTTTCTCTCTCTCTCATTTCGTCTTCCTTTATTTTTTTTATCTTCTCCATCTTCTGATAAGCAATACCTGTATAGAAAGTATGATTATCATTTGCAGCATTTTTACAAGATATTTTTAAACAAGATATCCAAGTGGGACTTTAAGCCACTTAAAAAACTTTAACTAACCAAAGACATTACCGGACCAAATATTACACAGTTCTTGAACTTGTGTGTTCCTGGTTTGTTAAATTAAACAAGAAACAATGTGCACCAAAGATTGTTGTAAATAGTACGTGTTTCGATAACATGTGCAGGTATTCCTATATTTTATATATCTATGCATGTAAAAATGTTTCAGTTAAGGTAGAAATATCCGTTTTGTGAAGAGAAGGTAAAATGTAATGTGTAATAATATACGGACTGACAGTTTGGCTGTATATTTAATTGAAAGAAAGAAAGAAAGAAAGTTAGTTGAAGGGACAGTGAACTGTCTTTTAAATTTAAAAAAAAAGATTAAGACATAGCTGTAAAAATGATTACCTGACATAGTAGTGTTAGTGAATTTGCCTTTGAGTGAGCAGAATATCTGCCTGAGCAGTAGACACACTAGATGTCATTGCTTGAAGAAAGCGGGATGTTATTGTTTGAAGAGATCCTTTCACACAGACACCAAAGATAGGTTAGGTAGACAAGCAGACAGGTAGATGGTGGATGGATGGACGGACATGAAATTTCTCATTTCTTGACTGATATTTGTTGACTGTTTTATGGGATCATCTGAACTGATTGAGCTGAGTGATTTATACACATTCTGCCTGTGAAGTGATTGGCTATTAACTGTAAAACCAGGAAAGTACAAATCACAGCTCTCAGCAGCCAGTCACTCAAGCAAGGCATGCCTGGGCGAATGTTTGATTGAGCCGCATGATTTATTACATTATAGTTGTTTGAATTCAGGATTGCAATCTGTAACATCTCTTCGTGTTCTGTATATCTAGATTGTAATAATACAAGTCATTATTGGATGAATTGCAGTGAAATCTGAGATGTACATTGCAAATTATTTGCGTAATTATTGTTTGTTATCTATTATTTAACTGCTTTGTTACATACAACACGTCGTAATTAGAAATTCCATTAATCAAAATGTTACTCATTTAACGCAGCATTCATCCTTCTTGCCTGCTTTTATGCGTATGAAATATCCACTTGGAAAGAAATAAAATTATTCTTGTAAGAAATGTTTTTGTACTTATTTATTTATTTAATATCCAGTAACAAGTGAAGGCAAGATATTCCACGGATACTCGTTTCCTCGGCAAGAACGTAGAACGAAGAAGAGCGTAGAACGAAGAGCTCGGACAACGGCGTTAATCTTATACAGTCAGTTTCGTATACGGAGTACCTCTCCCCGTTCACTCGAGTGCAAGATCAAGCGCGGAACTTCTGTTTTTAATCATTCTTGGTAGTGTAATCTTTCCACAATCATTCATCACAGAAGCCTTAAATCATGACCTGACCTCTCGGAGGCTTATGAAGGGTGATACAAGACTGTTTCTCTTCCCCACATTCTGGCCCGTCGCAACACATGCCTGTGAGACCTGGACACTTAACAAAACAGCTGAGAAACACATACGAGTAAATGCTTTTGAATGTAAATGTTACAGAAAAGTTCTTAAAATATTATGGACACAAAGAAGAACAAATATATCTATACTACAAGAACTTAATGTTGAAGAAGGTTGGCTAGTAAAGAGGATTAAATAGAGAAACTTGAATATTTTGGACAAATTAAACGTCATGAGAATTTAGAGAAGATCGTCTTGGAAGGGTACATAACGGGAAAAAGAAAGAGAGGAAGACCATTGATAATCTGCAAATGGATGCATCAGCAGCAGGGCATCTCTCTTAGAACCCGGAGGCTTACAGGAGAGCTGTTAGGTAGGCAAAGTTCCGCAAGGGACATGCAAATGGCTGACTGACTGACATTCAGGCCCATCTATTGATTATGCTTTCATCCAATGTGGGTCCCTTTTAAAACAAAGGACCCCCCCCCCCTTTTTTTTTCAACCCCAGGCTCCTCTTAATACATGAGAAGTTTTGGGGGACCCCGCCTGGATGCACCAGAGCGACAATCTTATTATTCAACTTGCCTACAATGATTTATTCTCAGAATCTGTTATGCTACATTAATTGACCGAATACCACCTTAAATATTTTTTAAAAAGTGAACAAAAGTTGATCAAACTGTGTGTATGAATAAGCTAAAAATGTTGCCCTATAAAATACCTGTGTGTGTGACAGGTTAGTCGCAAGAGGGTAACTGAGAAGTGAACCGTAGAGCCCGGTACAACGAGCAACCGATTAGCCACTAGAAGCCAACGCGCTAACTGCTCGTCCACACAAAAATTCGTTTCCTGAGTTGTTCCATAAAAGCGTCACTTTCTCTCACATCTACGTGCTTTGTCTACAAGTTTTTGGAGGCTAGTTCTATCTACTTTTCTCTCAAGCGCTCCTGTGCACGACCCTTGCTGTTGTCTCCATCTTCCGTTGGCTCTACAGCACCTCACGAAACATTAGTACCCGGGTACTACACTGATGCTGAGTGTCTGACAGTCGTGAGATAAAGTGCCCGAACGACCACTTCTCCACACGTTGAAACTAACGTTCGTTGGTCTGATATGGTTACAAACAAAACCAGAGGTAAAGAAAGAGCAACAACTCAACAAAAATGAGTAGGGGGTTGGGGGGGGGGGGTACGAAGAGAAGAGACGGGGTGACTATGGAGAGCAGGTGCAGTAGTATATTATTTGTGTCAGGTGCCCTCTGAACAGAAAGACCTTACTTTGAACATCAAAAAGACAGAGACTATGGTTATATCTAAGAAACAGACTCCACCAGCATGCAGTATTAAATTAAACGGAACTATTCTAAAACAGGTGCAGAAATTCAAATACCTTGGAGCAGTAATAACTTCAGATGGGAAAATGCAGAACAGAAATTAGGAACAGAATAGGCCAAGCAAAGACTGCATTTCAGAGAATGAGAAACATATTAACCAACACATCCTTATCAATGAATGTTAGAAAACGAGTCCTAAAATGCTATATTGAACCTATCTTGTTATATGGAAGTGAATCATGGATAATAGGCAAGTCTGCACAAAAATCATTGGAAGCAGCAGAAATGTGGTTTATTAGAAGAATGTTGCGAATCCCCTGGACAGCAAAAATAACTAATGAAGAATGTATGAGAAGAGCTGGAGAGACAAAAAACCTTGTCAAAAAGATAAGAGAGAGACAATGTATTTTCATAGGACATGCAATGAGAAGAGGGGGCATTGAAAATATTATAACAACAGGAAAAATAGAAGGAAGAAGATCCAGAGGAAGACCAAGAGAAATGATACTGGACAGTCTGACGGGATGGTGTGAGAGGAGATCACCAACTGAACTGATGGCCTGCATGAAGGATCGGATACTCTGGAGAAGCATAATAGCCAGTCGGCACGGCACCTGATGATGATGATAATGGCCCTCTGAGAGTGGGTCCCAGCCGGTTCATTCATCCTGGGCCTAGTCTGGGTTTTCCCTGTTTTAGGGGTGGGCCCACAGGGCTTCAGGGAGGAGAGGGATGGGAGCGTAGAAAATGGAAAAAAAAGACAAAGGAACTGGAGATAACAGCGCCTTAGTTTCTCTCACAGGTCCTGCTGTATCATGTCTCGGCTGCGTTATCTCCCCTTGCAGAGTCGCAGCTAATGAAGCAGTCAATCAAGGCAAAGATTTACCTCTCATATACGACACAGTGGTGAAGCTCTTACTCCAAAGCCATAGTTTTCATTATCGTGGATCATTACTAACTAACGGTGGCCTGGTTAGCTGGGTGGTCAGGTGCTCGGTTTACCCATCCGGCGGTACCGGGTTCAGCCCCAGCATTTGGATTGTTTCTGGTGTACATACACACACATGCGCGCGCGCGCGCACACACACAGATAGACAGACAGACAGAGATAGTCTCTAAAACTTGGTGGGCGCCAGAGAAATCGGGGAAGGTAAATGCGACCAGCCGTGATATTGATCACATTACAGTTTTATGATCGTGGAAATACCGGCCTAACACTCTCTCTCTCTGAACCTTAAGTGCCCAGGGCACATGGGGCTTCCGCAAGGGTTTTCCACAAATGCCTGTCCTTCGCCTTTTTTTCTGCTCTTGCCCAGGTGAGCCCTCTATTGCTCAACATCCTTTGGCCTAACACTATATCCCCAATATGCTTTAATGGAATGGAAACGGGGACTAACGAAGGAGATACAATGAAGGGGAATAAAAGGAGGACATCTATCGCTCTTCAGAAGTTAAACCGACTACAGAAGCTGTGGAGAGGGACATGCAGAACTTTAAAAATTAGATCTTTTAAGGCATGCATTTTTCAAATGGCAACATATCCCTGTGAGATTAAGCACCGAACAAAACAGCTGAGAAACACATAAATGCCCTTGAATGTAAGTGCTACAGAAGAGTCCTTCAAATATCACGGACACAAAAAAAAGAACAAGTATATCCATAATACTAGGATTTAACATCAAAGAAGTTTGGTTAGAAAGGAAGATTAAACAACGAAACATACTTAAGTATTTCAGACACGTCATTAGATTTTGGAGAGAACAATCTTGGAAGGGGTACATAATGGGGAAAAGAAAGAGAGGAAGACCAAGGCGAAGATGGCAACAAGACATTGTTGATGATTTGCTAGTGGAAGCACCATCAGCAGGGCATCTTGCTTACAACCGAAAAGCTCTTCAAGAGAACTGTTTGGGAGGCAATTTCCGCAAGGGACATGCTAATGAATAAATGAATGAATTAGCCCCCTCTTTCGGATCATAAGCCACAGACACTGATATTTCTCTCTTTGACCTTTCCCTTCAAGTCACCCCCCCCCCCTGTAAGTTCCTCAGCTTTTAGAACCTTCATTGTCTTCGTTGTAGTGAAATTAAGTACACTATCAGTTATCCGTCACAAGTCAGCACAATTATGACAAAATAGATTGAGTAAGGCTTGGGTAGATTGAGTAAGGCTTGGGTAGATTGAGTAAGGCTTGGGTAGATTGAGTACGGCTTGGGTAGATGGACAAATGCCATTTAATTCTCGTCTTGATTAAGTATTCCTCAGCTGTCTTCTCTATTTGGACGTTTCTCCTGCCAGTTATTGAACAGAAACGTTGACCGCTGATCCCGCAACATGACAGGGGGGTCTACGCTTGATTTAAATTTCAGATTTGGTCTTTGATACATAGCTAGTCGCTCTGGGAATGTTAATGGAGAAGAGAGATGATATTCTGTTCAGATTTCAATCCTTTTTTTCTGGGTTATGTCCCCTGCGTTGTGTGTTGCTAGGGTCTTGTCTTGTAGCTTCTGTCGCAAATGTGGAATCTAGAGTTTTATTTGTGGCATAAATTAGAGATTTCTATATTCCAATATTATATTTTTGGTTGTGCATTATCGCTGGTTTCTTTTCACATTAAACTGAGCCAGTCGGTACTGAGAACGTGGGAGCTCTAAGGGGAGGTAAGGAGAGTAAAAAATGGGAGGATAGCCAGTGACAGAGTGGGAGCTTTCAGGGGAGATAAGAGAAGAAATAAATAGGGAGATAGTCAGTGACAGAGTTGAAGCTTTCAGAGGAGGCAAGGAGAGTAAAAAATGGGAGGATAGTCAGTGACAGACTGGGAGCTTTCATTAGAGGTAAATAGAGAAATAAATCGGGAGACAGTCAGTGACAGACTTGGAGCTTTCAGGGGAGCTAAGAGAAGAAATAAATAGGGAGATAGTCAGTGACAGAGTGGGAGTTTTCAGGGGAGCTAAGAGAAGAAATAAATAGGGAGATAGTCAGTGACAGAGTGGGAGTTTTCAGGGGAGCTAAGAGAAGAAATAAATAGGGAGATAGTCAGTGACAGAGTGGGAGTTTTCAGGGGAGCTAAGAGAAGAAATAAATAGGGAGATAGTCAGTGACAGAGTGGGAGTTTTCAGGGGAGCTAAGAGAAGAAATAAATAGGGAGATAGTCAGTGACAGAGTGGGAGTTTTCAGGGGAGGTAAGAGAAGAAATAAATAGGGAGATAGTCAGTGACAGAGTGGGAGTTTTCAGGGGAGGTAAGAGAAGAAATAAATAGGGAGATAGTCAGTGACAGAGTGGGAGTTTTCAGGGGAGCTAAGAGAAGAAATAAATAGGGAGATAGTCAGTGACAGAGTGGGAGTTTTCAGGGGAGGTAAGGAGAGAAATAAATGTAAGACAGTGACAGTGTTGGAGCTTTCTGAGGAGGTAAAGAGAGAAATAAATGGGGGGATAGTCAATGAGAGAGGCATAAGAACAAAGAGAAAGGAAGTAACGGACAGATAGATAGATAGATAGATAGATAGATAGATAGATAGATAGATAGATAGATAGATAGATAGATAGATAGATAGATAGATAGATAGATAGATAGATAGATAGATAGATAGATAGATAGCACTTCTTTGTGAACATAAAGAAAGGAACAAAAATGACAGGAAGGAAGGAAGGACACCGAAAGAGAGAGACAGGAAGAGAGAGAGATAAGGAGAGAAAGGGAGGAAGACACAGAGAGACAGACAGACAGAGAGATTGATTGATTGATCTTTATTTCCAAATGGTTAAGAATTGGGCACGCAGGCCCGTCTGACATTCTGCACTTTAGAGAGAAAGACAGAGAGAGAGAGAGAGAAAGAGAGAGAGAGAGAGAGAGATATTACACAGTCTGAGTTCGTCCTTGACTGATGATTTTTTTTAATGTGACGTTTATGTGAGCCTGCGGATGAATACACTGGATTAATATGTCAGACTAGATGGCGCTGGGAGAAAAAGTCCAGCGAAAAAAAAAGAGATGTGTTAAAAAAAACAGAATCAAGATTGATTTAAGAGCATTTCCAGAAGTGTGTCAAGGCCATGTAGAGATAGATCTACTCGAGATAACCGATGGCTAGAAATCGTGAGAAGTGGAAAGAATATGCTACTGACCTTTAAGATACCACAGAGTGTAGTGGAAGGATGGATGGATGAATGGATGGATGGATGGATGGATGGATGGATGGATACTGAAAATAGTATCTACTTGAGAAGATCATACGCTTAACAATGGAAGGCAGAGTTGTTTGTGAGCTTTTGAATCTTTAGGGAAGTCTAAAACTTCAGAAGAAGATTAACTATGTGTAGTTAGTTTTGTTGGTGCAGTCCGTGTCAGGTGACAAAATGTGATATATCTGTAGATCATGAACTTGTGGTCTGATAGAGAGAGAGAGAGAGAGAGAGAGAGAGAAGTGAGTGAGTGAGTGAGTGAGTGAGTGAGTGAGTGAGTGAGTGAGTGAGTGAGTAAGTGAGGTAGGGAGGGAGGAGAGAGACTGTGTGAAAGAGGGAGGAGAGAGACTGTGTGAAAGAGGGAGGAGAGAGACTGTGTGAAAGAGGGAGGAGAGAGATAGGGAGAGAGAAAAAGGGAGAGAGAGAAGGAGCGAGAAAGAGTGAGAAAGAAGAGGAAGAGAGAGATAATGAGGGGGAAAGAGAAAGACAGAGACAGAGAGGGAACTGGAGAGAAAGAGTGTGTGTGAGGGGGAGAAAGTGAGGGATGAAGGGAGGAAGAGTATCATACCCAGGCTTGCTAATCTTGGGTCAACAATTTCTCAGAGCTCTGTGTCAATCATAAGAGCCCCTGGGCACCTTTCATAACAATAAAAAAGGTAAAGGTAGCCCTGTCATGCCTTAGAGACACATAGGGATATGGTGTTAGTGCCCATATTTTCCTTGACCTGTCAGCACACTAGAGGGTGATATGGTCAGTATCACGCCTGGCTGCCTTTTCCTTCCCCAACTCCAGAAGAAGTCGGGTACCCATTTCTACAGCTGGGTGACTGGGGTGCCGCCGGCCGGATTTGAATCCCCGACCTTGGCCATGAGAGACCAGTGCACTAACCACTTCGCCACTCAGACACCCGTTCATAACAATATCAGCGGTTTAAATCCAGCTCAGAAATGCCGCAGTCACTCATCCATGGAAACGTGCACCAGGCTTCTCATGAAGCTCAAGATAGCGCCCACCAAACTTGATCCCAGCCACATCACACCCCACTGTACTGTTAGGTCAAGGAAAATATGGCCACAACTACTTTTACAAATGTCTTTGTGGGAAAGCACACATACATACAATATCCTCTGGTTTATCACGTAATTCAAGAAATAAAGACAAAAATTTGAATGTTGTAGGTAAATTTTGATGGGAAAAAGAAAGAGAGGACGACCAAGACGAAAACAGATATCGTTGATAATCGACAAATGGATGCACCAGCAGCAGGCCATCTTGCTTACAACCGAAATCCCTACAGGAGAGCTGTTAGGGAGGCAAAGTTCCGCAAGGGGCATGCAAATGACTGACTGACTGTATGTAATTATAAATAATGCCAAATTTGTGTAAACCAGAATTATACAGTATCGATATGATAAACAGACTAGCCAGGAATAGCCGTGTGTTCTAAACACAGAGAGCGCGGTCCCTTTTACTTGGTACATATCATCACACGAAGAGTTTACATTTTAGGGTTTAAGAGCATCGCACGTGTTTTTAAGATGACCTAAAACTTATGTGACATAGCGGTCTGATGGGTCTCAAGATGTGCTTCTAAGAGACAGAAAAAAACGTTAAACTTTATTTCTTTAAAAAAAAACCCGCACAATTATTAGTATAATTAACTCATCAAATGTAACTCTTTCCTGCTTAACAATCTTTCTTATTTTCAACAGTTAATTCCCTTTACAAAAAAACCTCGTGGATAATTTCATATATGTTAGATACGTTTCCTACGGGACACAGAAGACATCGTTGAAAATTATGTCAAGAATTTTAAATCTCTATTTCAGCCAGAAATATGCTCACTTTCTTTGTCCCGGAAGATAAGACTAGTTGTAGTCACATTCTTTGCTGGTTTACGTTCCTTCATCTGTCTGTCCATCCTTCCACGTCAGGTTCTTTTTTTTTTGCAATCATCCGCATGTTATCTTTAATTACGTTTTATATTATTCTGTTTGTGTACCAAATCTATATTTGTTTCTTCCATCTATCTCTTCATTCGTCCGTTTATTCATCCATCCATCTATTCGTACCATAAATCCACCCATTGATCCATCCATCCATCAATCCATCTTTCCATCCATCCATCAATCCATCCACCCACCCATCCACCATCCATCCATCCATCCATCCATCCAGCCATCCACCATCCATCCATCCATCCATCCATCCATTTAAAAAGAACCCAGTTACGGAACTACTGAAATATTTCTATTTCCGGAGGTGTTTGCACAAAATATACCGACGTCATGAATCACGGCCTTAATTATTAGCACTTCCTCGCTTGCAACTATTGTAAAAGTACACGGGCAATCAGAGTGAAGCGAACATTTTATGTGCCTGGAGTTGTTTTAAATCACAGACTACGACCTCATAAACCAAGCTAAATCTCAAAACTCTAATCCTTCTTTGCTTTTTCAGGGCTTGTCCTGAGATACAAAATCAATATCTCCTTTACAAGATCTGTGTGTTTACATAGGTTTAGCGGATGCTTCAATTATTAGCGTCGTCTTAGAGACTCTTGCGTCGGGCTGCAGGCGAAGTGAAAATATTTAAAACCACATAGAACAGAATACCTTCAGCTACATCGAAATTTATTGAGTAAAATTTAATGGTTTAAAAAACCCACGCCCACATAGTCTAAAATAGCGGCTATTTACGTGCTAAAAATAGAAAACAATAAAATTGTAATCGGTAAATGTCTTGTTTTTTTTTGTTATATTCCATGGAGCTGTGAATAGAATAATATATACAGCCGATGCAATGGAGATGTTGAAGCTTATTTAATATGTACCATGTATCGGATGGGGAGTGGGTTATAGTGGCCCGCAGACTCCGAGTGAAACTAAAAGCATGGAAAGATGCAGTGCTTCTTGTCATCATGGTCCACCACCTGTTGGCCGGGTTGAAATTGTTTCTAGGAGCACTAACGAAGTGGTGGGACAGGGTCTTGATTTCTTCCCCCCCCCCCCCCCCCCATCGACTGTAGGATCACTCTAACACATGCACTTTCACTGCCGTCAGCAATCACATATCATCAAACATACAGTATCAGGCATAGATAGCACCAAACATATAGTATCATATGGCATCAAACACATAGCATCAAATATAAAGGAGAGTATCAAATACATAGCATAAACCACAGAACATCAAACATATAGCATCATATGCAGAGTATTAACAAAACATCAAATACACGGATCAAACAGAGCATCAATCATAGAGCATCAAACACAGTGCATCAAACATAGCATCAGAAACAGAGCATCAAACACAGTGTATCAAACATAGCATCAGAAACAGAGCATCACAGTGCATCAAACAGAGCATCAGAAACAGAGCATCAAACATAGAATATCATACAGATCATCAGAACATATAACTTCAAATATAAAGCATCAAGCACAGAGTATCAAACACGGAACATCAAACGTATAACTTCGAACATAGAGCATCAAACACAGACCATCAAGCATATAACATCAAACACAGACCATCAAACGTATAACATCAAGCATAGAGCATCAAAAATGTAGCATCAAACATATATTATCAAAAATAGAGCACCAAACATGTAGCATCAAACACATATTATCAAACATAGAGCATCAAACATGTAGTATTAGACATATTATCAAACACATAGCATCAAACATATATTATCAAAAATAGAGCATCAAATATATATTACCAAACATAGAGCATCAAACATGTAGTATTAGACATATTATCAAACACATAGCATCAAACATATAGTATCAAACAGAGCATCGTACATATAGCTTGTAACACAAAGAGCATCAGACTTAGAGCATCACACATAAGCAGCATCTAACACAGAGAGCATCAGACATAGTGAGCACCTAACACAGAGAGCGTCAGACACTGTGAGCATCAAACGTAAAACATCAAACAGACATTATCAGATTTTGATATCAGCTTTTGTATACAGAAAATGAATCACCACAAGTGTTAAAAAATTCAGCTTTTACTATGCCATAAGGTATAATGTAAACATAAAGACTGTCCTGCTATATGGTTCGGAGACATGGGTTATGACCAAGACAATACAACAGAGGATACAAATATTCATGAACTACTGCTTGAGGAGGATATTAAACATTAAATGGCAGGACAAGATCAGAAGCGAGGAGATCTGGGAAAGGACAGGACAAGAAGCTAAGAACCTACAAATCATGTCTAGAAAGTGGAGGTGGATTGGCCACACTCTGAGAAAACCCCACACCAGCATAGCAAGACAGGTACTGAGATGAAATCCTCGAGAAAATGGAAAACGAGGAAGACCAGACTTACTTGGAGAAGAGAAATTATAACAGTGCTCAGGGATACACAGGAAGCAGAGAATAATTTAAAGAACAGGGATGACTGGAGAGCCTTTATCCATGGCCTATGGTCTCAAGGGACAGGATGATGATGATGATGATGACGATGATGATGATGATGATGATGATGATGATGATGGTGTAAAGTAGCATCAGCAGAGATATATACTTGAAATGTGTTACGTAAGTATTCCATATAAAAGCTGGTTGAAATAAGCCAAAAAATGACGGCAGACGAATCGACAATACGATTTTTTTTTTAATAATAAAAAATATACATACATTATTCAACAATTTTTAAGAGAGCAGACAGTCTTTCAAATAAAATCGCTAAATAAAAATAACAGGTACCATACTATCACCAAAAACAACTGAAAACCATTTCTTTTGTTTAATGTTGCACTACGGAGTGAGTGACAATTTACAGCAGTAAAAAAAAAATGTGTGAATAATTTGGTGCAGTGATTAATACGGCGAAGAATTAGAAAAATATTTTGGCCAAACACCATAAGAAATAACATCTTATTAGCAGAAATGCAGATGAAACCACTGACAACAATTATTGAGGAAAGACGCTGGCGATGGTTGGGACATGTGCTCCGAATGACTGACAAAAATAGCACTAAAATGGACACCACAGGGGAGCAGAAGTAAGGGTAGACCAAAAGAGACATGGAGAAGAACAACAGAAAGGATGTTGAGCAATAGAGGGCTCACCTGGGCAAGAGCAGAAAAAAAGGCGAAGGACAGGCATTTGTGGAAAACCCTTGCGGAAGCCCCATGTGCCCTGGGCACTTAAGGTTCAGAGAGAGAGAGAGAGATTAGTACGGCGAGCATGATACTAGTGGGGGTAAAGGTATATCATTGTTCTGAACTGCTGGTCAAGACCCACACTAAGGTCGCCGGGAGGGGGCGGAGCTTTGAGTAGCGATGAAATATTATGATAAATGTTGGATTATTATGAAGTGACATTTAACCATAATTTTTAGTTTTAGTGATTAGTAGCAAGCTTAGGCCATGTTAAGGTCACTGAAATAGTATTCGTTAATATTTTTTTTGGAATGTGACAATTTTAAAATATCTATTCCAAGGGCCTTGTGGTATCTAACATTGTTGGTTTAGTGTCGTGGGTCACTGGACTTTGCTGATCTAGTGTCACGGGTCACTGGACTTTGCTGATCTAGTGTCACGGGTCACTGGACTTTGCTGATCTAGTGTCACGGGTCACCACTGATGATGTAGTGTGGCAATGCACTTGCTTATGCAGTGTTGAAGGTCACTTAACGTTGCTGATGTAGTGTGGCAGGTCGTCTACCGCTGCTGATGTAGTATGACAGGTCACCTGCCGTTGCTGATGTAGTGTGGCAGGTCACCTGCCGTTGCTGATGTAGTGTGACAGGTCACCTGCCGTTGCTGATGTAGTGTGACAGGTCACCTTCCGTTGCTGATGTAGTGTGACAGGTCACCTGCCGTTGTTGATGTAGTGTGGCAGGTCACCTGCCGTTGTTGATGTAGTGTGACAGGTCACCTGCCGTCGCTGATGTAGTGTGACAGGTCACCTGCCGTTGCTGATGTAGTGTGACAGGTCACCTGCCGTTGCTGATGTAGTGTGACAGGTCACCTGCCGTTGCTGATGTAATGTGGCAGGTCACCTACAGTTGCTGATGTAGTGTGACAGGTCACCTGCCGTTGCTGATGTAGTGTGGCAGGTCACCTACCGTTGTTGATGTAGTGTGGCAGGTCACCTGCCGTTGTTGATGTAGTGTGACAGATCACCTACAGCTGCTGATGCAGTGTGCATAAACTCCAACAGATCAGTGATATTGTTTGCGTTCGTTTATCTGTTGTTTTCTTTGTTTCGTTTGTTATTCTTGGCAACGTTTTGCTTATTTCAGTGCAACAAAATGTAGAAAAGTCTATTTCCGTAACACATATAGATCTTCTGGCACAGGAGAGCTCTAATGCTCTTGTTTACTGGCTGCGTGGAGTGGATCAGATTAAAGTTTTCATTATTTAAAAAAAAAATCTTTAATCTATTTTCCCATAATCTCCGTTTTTCTTTGATTTTAAATCTGGAGTTCTGTAAGTGGATCTTAACCTGGGGTCTAGGGGGTACAGGGAAAGATTTTGAAGGTCTACGCATCAGGAAATTGATTGACTATATCAAAAAAATTGGTCTTAGTTTATTTATTGCTTTATTTTTACTGAGGGTTCACAGATGTTCTCATAGTAAAAGGGGATACACAGGGCCACAAAGTTGAGAATCACTGGTCTATAAAAGATGATTTTGTCTCCGAAAGATGTTTTGCTGTTTGTTAAAGTCTACGAACATCATTTTAGAGGACAGATTTTCTCAAGAACTGATTGCAACAACATTTGATTTGGATTAATGTTCGTACAGAAAGATCCAGCCACTTTGCGCATGCGTAGAAGTGCTTTTTCTAGCCTCGTTTGAGAAGTCTGTGTGGGGAATACGCCTTGATCACATAGCACTGCCCACATCTCGATTCTACTTGCCATCCCGACAAAAACGACGGTGTCTAGACATGTGGGTACCTAGCAATGCTTGTCAGAGCTCGTAAAGAACCATGCTATTAACACTCCCTCGATGGTGTCTCCACCTTAGCTCGGTGGGAGAGTTTCCGTGCTCCGATGATAAGAAGAGCTAAACCGACGGTAGCATAACTACCAGAAGTGTCACCCTGTAGCAGAATAAGGGAGATATTTTGTGACAGAATAGAGGTTGTAACGCAGTAAATTGTGGTCAAAGTTGTTGACTACTGCTCAGGTGATTTTGCAAGCACGGAGCGAGTTTACCTCCATGTTCCCATTGGCCACTTAGTTATGGGGTCTGTGGTTTCTTTTGCAGGGGACAGGGACTTCTTTTTTGCTCTCGGATAGTTGTTCGTGTTGGTCTTCTGTAAGGTTGGTTGTCCTTTTAAGGATAAAATTATTAGGTAAATCATTATGTAGTGTTTTTGGGAAAGTGGTTGTCCTTTTCTAGGACACTTGTGAAGTGTGATTCTGTTGAAAGTTGTGCACAGAAATTTGGGAATGACTGAAGTCAGTATGTTTTCAAATGTTGAGTACGTTTGATAGATTCATATGGCGCTGGCAGCTCGCCCGGATAGCTTGTGTACCTTTCGTTGATTCCTTCATTACAGTTCACATTCGCTATTGCAACTCCTGACTTCTGTGATATGTGGACTCAATGTTTACTGTGCTCTTTGTCATGTATCGTGGTTGAGTTGTCATTCACGTTAGACTGGTCATGTTTGGGTTGTCAGCAACGCAGTGGTCTTGTTATTGCTCGCCTGGGTTGTTTTTACTTTATTTCGGTTATACAGTGTATGTTTATGTAACGGTTCTGAGACTTGGCATTGCAGCTAAGCAAATAACTGTTTAACATTGCCGTATAGTATTCAAAAGAATGAAAAAACTGATTCAACACACGCAGAGCAGGTCAACGATGAAGAGACAGACGGAAAGAGACACTGTGGTCTTCTAGATTTGGTAGGGGGAGGGGTTGACGTTGGACCAGGGACCTACCAAACAAAATGAGAAGTGCTACAGAACCCATCAGCAAAGGAGTCTACAGGTCAAGTCTTGGCGGAACAGGGAGGGTCTGCGATAGTGACGTGAAGTGGAGCGTACAGTACAGGAAGAGGTAAAGGGCAGCGAGGAAGAGATGGTCTGAGGTATTCCGACCTGCTCAAGACAGGACTGGCTGGGAAACTTTTCTTGATGCCTTATGCTCCTTTAGAAGTACGGGGGACTGATGATGGTTAACTGCCTTACGGTGTAAGCCTGTACAGACTTGTCTTTCCTTCGTGTCCTCATCGTTCTTTTCTTCCCTTTGTGCCTAGTTCGTTCTTTTCTTTTACTTTGTGTTCTCATTGTTCTTTTTTTTACTTTGTGTCCTCATTGTTCTTTTTTACTTTGTGTTCTCATTGTTCTTTTTTTTTACTTTGTGTTCTCATTGTTCTTTTTTTACTTTGTGTTCTCATTGTTCTTTTTTTTTCTTTGTGTTCTCATTGTTTTTTTCTTTACTTTGTGTCCTCATTGTTCTTTTCTTTACTTTGTGTCCTCATTGTTCTTTTTTTACTTTGTGTTCTCGTTGTTCTTTTCTTTACTTTGTGTCCTCATTGTTCTTTTCTTTAAATTGTGTCCTCATTGTTCTTTCTTTACTTTGTGTCCTCATTGTTCTTTTCTTTACTTTGTGTCATCATTGTTCTTTTCTTTACTTTGTGTTCTCATTGTTCTTTTCTTTACTTTGTGTCCTCATTGTTCTTTTCTTTACTTTGTGTCCTCATCGTTCTTTTCTTTACTTTGTCCCCTCATCGCTCTTATCTTTACTTTGTCCCCTCATTGTTCTTTTCTTTACTTTGTGCCCTCATCGTTCTTTTCTTTATTTTGTGCCCTCATCGTTCTTTTCTTTTCTTTGTTTCCTCATCGTTCTTTTCTTTTCTTTGTGCTTTCATCGTTCTTTTCTTTACTTTGTGTCCTCATCGTTCTTTTCTTTTCTTTGTTTACTCATCGTTCTTTTCTTTTCTTTGTGCCCTCATCGTTCTTTTCTTTTCTTTGTGCTTTCATCGTTCTTTTCTTTATTTTGTGTCCTCATCGTTATTTTCTTTTCTTTGTTTCCTCATAGTTCTTTTCTTTTCTTTGTGCCCTCATCGTTCTTTTCTTTACTTTGTTTCTTTATCGTTCTTTCCTTTACTTTGTGTCCTCATTGTTCTTTTCTTTACTTTGTGTCCTCATCGTTATTTTCTTTACTTTGTGTCCTCATCGTTCTTTTCTTTTCTTTGTGTCCTCATCGTTCTTTTCTTTACTTTGTGTCCTCATCGTTCTTTTCTTTACTTTGTGTCCTCATCGTTCTTTTCTTTACTGTGTGTTCTCATCGTTCTTTTCTTTATTTTGTGTCCTCATTGTTCTTTTCTTTTCTTTGTGTCCTCATCGTTCTTATCTTTACTTTGTGTCCTCATCGTTCTTTTCTTTACTTTGTTTCCTCATCGTTCTTTTCTTTACTTTGTTTCCTCATCGTTCTTTTCTTTACTTTGTGTCCTCATCGTTCTTTTCTTTACTTTGTGTTCTCATAGTTCTTTTCTTTATTTTGTGTCCTCATTGTTTTCTTTACTTTGTGTCCTCATCGTTTTCTTTACTTTGTGTCCTCATTGTTTTCTTTACTTTGTGTCCTCATTGTTTTCTTTACTTTGTGCCCTCATTGTTGTCTTTACTTTTTGTCCTCATTGTTTTCTTTACTTTGTGTCCTCATTGTTCTTTTCTTTTACTTTGTGTCCTCATTGTTTTCTTTACTTTTTGTCCTCATTGTTTTCTTTACTTTGTGCCCTCATTGTTTTCTTTACTTTGTGTCCTCATCGTTTTCTTTACTTTGTGTCTTCATTGTTTTCTTTACTTTTTGTCCTCATTGTTTTCTTTACTTTGTGCCCTCATTGTTTTCTTTACTTTTTGTCCTCATTGTTTTCTTTACTTTGTGTCCTCATTGTTTTCTTTACTTTTTGCCCTCATTGTTTTCTTTACTTTGTGTCCTCATCGTTTTCTTTACTTTGTGCCCTCATTGTTTTTACTCTCCTTGGACACTCATAAACCAGAGCGTTTGTTTGGGACAAGAAGGACCGTTTTAGTACACTCCTCCTGTATATTTCAGTAGCATTCTGAGTAAAGTATTTTCTAGTATAAACGCCCCCCCCCCCCAGCATTTGTTTCACAAAATTGTTCGGCGTTTATTAGAAGCCGGCAGACGGAAAATACCAACTGCATTTCTGCGCCATCGGTTTTAGCCTAAACCGCACGTTTTTTCCATAAGAGGACGGAGATCACGTACTGACCCGGCGTTTATTTCAAACCCGCCGTTTATCTGAGACATGCGTTTATTCAAAACATGATTCCACCTCTCCCACAGCACACCCGGCGTTTAATCGAGGCATGCGACTATTTTTTTTTGGCCCGGCGTTTAATCAAAGAAGTACGGTATATCTGTTTTCAGAGCAGTGCAAGATACAGAGTTCTAATGGCTGAGAGCTTGTTAATGCTAGAAAATTGGTGCCTTCATGGTGTGAGAATGTTAAAACAGGAAAGAGTTTTCAGTAATTGTTTCATGAAATGACTATCAAAGGGCTGGCTTTCTTTCTTTCTTTCTCTCTCTCTCTACTATCTCTCTCTCCTCTCTCTTTCTCTCACTCCCTCATTTTGTTAGAGGAAAAACTCGCATGTTTGTCTCAGTTCTCTTCTGATTTCTCAAGCGTTTCTTACTTTCTTGTTCTTGTTAAAATCGTCC
Organism: Achatina immaculata; assembly: GCA_009760885.1. Lineage (NCBI taxonomy): Eukaryota > Metazoa > Mollusca > Gastropoda > Stylommatophora > Achatinidae > Lissachatina > Lissachatina immaculata. The sequence goes on from CM019699.1 coordinate 27,588,135, forward strand.
TGGAGCAGCGTGGAAGGTGTTCTTTGCAGGTGATGCAGTGAAGATGTTGAAGCACACCATCGTGTCGGATTGGGGGTGGGTTATGTCTGTTATTTTTGTTTTCAGTCCCTGAATGGGCAGAGAAAGTTTTGTGTGTGCTATAGGGGCTTTAGAGATTCCTGCTGGGCCCATTAAAGGGGGACCGCCCCCCCCTCGCGAGAGAGAGAGAGAGAGGTAAACAGGGTTTTGGTCAACTATGGTTCGCCAGCCCTGATTATAGTATGTCAGCTATTGTTTGTTAGCCTTGATTATAGTATGTCAGCTATGGTTTGTTAGCCCTGATTATAATATGTCAGCTATGGTTTGTTAGCCCTGATTATAGTATATCAGCTATAGTTTGCTAGCCCTGATTATAGTATGTCAGCAATGGTTCGCCAGCCCTGATTATAGTATGTCAGCTATGGTTTGTTAGCCCTGATTATAGTATGTCTGCTAGCCCTGATTATAATATGTCAGCTATGGTTTGCTAGCCCTGATTATAGTATGTCAGCAATGGTTTGCCAGCCCTGATTATAGTATGTCAGCTATGATTCGCCAGCCCTGATTATAGTATAGCACCTATGATTCGCCTGCCCTGATTATAGTATGTCAGCTATGATTCGTCAACCCTTATTATAGTATGTCAGCTATGATTGGCCTGCCCTGATTATAGTATGTCAGCTATGATTCGCCAACCCTGATTATAGTATGTCAGCTATGATTCGCCAGCCCTGATTATAGTAAGTCAGCTATGATTCGCCAGCCCTAATTATAGTATATCAGCTATAATTCGCCTGCCCTGATTATAGTATGTCAGCTATGATTCGCCAACCCTGATTATAGTATGTCAGCTATGATTCGCCAGCCCTGATTATAGTATATGAACTATGGTTCACCAGTCTGATTATATTACGTCAGTTATGATTCGCCTGCCCTGATTATAGCATGCCAACCATAGGTCTCTAACTGCCTAATCGACTATAGCCCTCACCACTTTCCTAGCTCCATTATGGCTCCCTTGTTTTACCCCCCCCCCCCCCAAATCTTTTCCTCTGTCCGTCTCTGTTAGGATTTTGATAACCGTATGCACAGATAACCTACTTTTTGTTTTCTTTTCAATATGTTATCCTGACAACACGGAGAAAAAAAAGAGAAGCATGTGAACATAAACATCAAGGACAGCGCAAGATGAAGAAACATGGTCAGCCAGAGCTATTCGCCAATGCACGTGATGAATTTCGTCCTCGCCGATGAGTTCGTTCTTTACAATCAAACTGCACCGATTTTTGTTTGTTTGTTTGTGACTGGAGTGTCCTTTGAAACATTAACACACTAACAGCCATGTGTACAGTTTTATTTTAAGTGTGCCTGTCATTGCAGACAGATACTGTTAGATTTCGGGCTGACATTCTGGTTTACTAAACCTGAGATTTCGATGGAGGGACGAGATTAGGCAGATTTGTAAGGAAAATCTCAAGACATTTCTAAGGTTTGAACCTGAATCTATTTTTTTTTAATAATAAGGCCCTCAAAATCTAAGCAAACATCTAGATCATTTTTCCTTCCTTCCTTTCTTTCTTCCTGTCTTTCGTTTTTTCTTTCTTCCTTTCTGTCTGTCTTTCTTTCTTATTTTCTTTCTTTCTTTCTTCCTTCCTTCCTTTCTTTGTTATTTCCTTTCTTTCTTTCTCTCTTTCTTTCTTTTTCCTTTCTTTCTTTCTTTCTTTCTTATTTCCTTTCTTTCTTTCTTTCGGTCTTTATTTCTTCCTTCCTTCCTTTCTTTCTTTCTTATTTCCTTGCTTTCTCTCTTTATTTCTTTCTTTCTTTCTTTCGTTCTTTCTTTCTTTATTTCTTATTTCCTTTCTTTCTCTCTTTATTTCTTTCTTTCTTTCTTTCGTTCTTTCTTTCTTTCTTATTTCCTTTCTTTCTCTCTTTGTTTCTTTCTTTCTTCCTCGCCTTCTTTATCACTATTTGAGGTCATAGATCATCAACAAAGGCTCTCCATTTATCACTATCCCGGGCTGTTTCTTCTCTCTCTCTCTCTCTCTCTCTCTGGGTTTAGCCGATCTCTGCGATCTCTTCGTGATGAAGTTCCTTCCTTCCCCTGTCTGTATTAACTCTCCCCTTTTGTTGAGCTCTTGTTGACATTTTCGTAGCTGAAGTATTTTCGGAATTGGGTAGCTGGCCCAATGTCCAATCATCCTCCTTTCTCATACGTGGTTGGCCTACCCAACCCAAAATCCTTCAACTCCCCCCCCCCCCAAACCTCTTCTTTGTACTTGTATTATCCAAGTACTTTCCTCGCTCAGAGACGTGGAGATAATAAGGACAGACAGACGGTAAAATAAAACTAGTTATTTCAGTATACAATCCGGCAGATGTTGCTTTCATATTACTGCAGGTGTTCTATAGATCATTTCTCAGACTGTCCACAGACAAATGTAGTTAATTTCAGGGTTTTTTTGGAATTATGGAAAGGCAGGTGAGAAAAGGTCGTATTGTGTGAAGTTTTCGTTAAATATTTAGTCTGTCATTTCTTGGCATTAAATTAGAGTATAATGATGGAGACATGGGGGAATGTATGATGCAATAAGGAAGGACGGAATACATACGTTTGGTTGGCTATTTACTTGATTGATTGGTTGGTTGTTTTGATGGGATTGGTTGGTTGGTTTTATGACTGTTTGTTTGTTTCTTTGATTGGGTGGTTTCATGCACTGGTGGTTTTGTGGTTTTGTGAGTGCATGCTTTTGTTCAATTGTTTGGTTATTTGTTAGCTAGACTGAAAAGTTGGCTGGTTTTGGCGTTTTCTTTTCGTGTGTTTGTTTCATTGGTTCTTTTTGGTGCTTGGTTGATACTATAATTGTTTGCTTGTTTGTTTGGTTGGTTGGTTGTGTTTGTTTGTTTCACTGGTTCTTTTTGGTGCTTGGCTGATACTATAATTGTTTGTTTGTTTGTTTGTTTGTTTGGTTGGTTTGGCGCGCGGGTGGTTTTATCACTGCTTGTTTTCTTCAGTTGATTTTTGCTTGGTTTCTTGTTCGCTATACTGGCAGGTTGGTTGGTGATTATTTACTTGTTTGTTTCATTGGCTGTTTTGGTGCTTGACTATTATATGTTTGTTTGTTTGATTGGTTGGTAGTAGTAGATGTTAGTAGTAGATGTTGGTTGGTAGTAGTAGATGTTGGTTGGTAGTAGTAGATGTTGGCTGGTAGTAGTAGATGTTGGTTGGTAGTAGTAGATGGAGGTGTATAGGTCAGTTTTACATTTTGTGTCTGCCTATCTTTCGTACTAGGAGGAGACCAAAAGACAAAGTCTGTACTTTTTCATCCGTTTTTCGTGTCTTTATCTGCTTTTTTTTTAATGTGATCCCGAAAAGCTTTTGCCGAAATATTGGATTATTGTATGTTTTTCATCTGTATATTCTCATCTTGTTCTGTATATCCTCATCTTGTTGTTTTATATCCTCATCTTGTTCTGTATATCTTCATCTTGTTCTGTATATCCTCATCTTGTTTTATATATCCTCATCTTGTTCTGTATATCCTCATCTTTTTATATATCCTCATCTTGTTCTGTATATCCTCATCTTTTTTAATATATGCTCATCTTGTTCTGTATATCCTCATCTTGTTCTGTATATCCTCATCTTGTTCTGTATATCCTCATCTTGTTTTATATATCCTCATCTTGTTCTGTATATCCTCATCTTGTTTTATATATCCTCATCTTGTTCTGTATATCCTCATCTTGTTTTATATATCCTCATCTTGTTCTGTATATCCTCATCTTGTTCTGTATATCCTCATCTTGTTTTATATATCCTCATCTTGTTTTATATATCCTCATCTTGTTCTGTATATCCTCATCTTGTTTTCTGGCGTTCTTGTTTCTGTCCACTTAAACCATATATCCCAAACAATGTTTTACGACTTTTTCTATCCTTTGTAAAACTGAACCAATCACCTCCGTCTACCTTCATTACTCGAACCAGTTTTACAGCAGCAGTCATTTCTTTTATCTCTGTTTGATTGGCTGGTTTTCGAACTGTTTGTTTTCTAGATTGGTTACTTGATTGGTTCTGTGATTAGTCGCTGGCTTGCGCGACTGATTGACCTATATTCCTCTTACAACTAATTTCTGACAGCGGAATTCTAACTGAAATATATTTACTGAGAGCTTCATTAAACCCCGGGTGAAGGTGGGAGACGCCACCCCCCCCCCCAAAAAAAAAAACCCTTCATATTTTGGGAGCAAAAGTAGTAGAGTAAGCATGAAGACGAAAATCAGGATATTTAATAGTAATGCTCTAAGTGTACTAGTCTATGGAAGAGAATACTGGAATATCACAAAAATTATAGAAAACAAGCTGAATTCTTTTCAGGCTAAACGTTTACGAAGAATTAGAAAAATATTTTGGCCAAACGCCATTAGAAATAACATATTGTTGGCAAAAATGCAGATGAAGCCACCGACAGCAATTATTTGAGGAAAGACGCTGGCGATGGTTGGGACATGTGCTCCGAATGACTGACAACTCACTACCAAAAATAGCACTAAGATGGACACCACAGGGGAACAGAATAAGGGTAGACCAAAAGAGACATGGAGATGAACAAAAGAGAGGATGTTGAGCAATAGAGGGCTCACCTGGGCAAGAGCCGAAAAAGGGGCAAAGGACAGGCGTTTGTGGAAGACAGTTGCGGAAGCCCCATGTGCCTTTGGCACTTTAGTTCAGAGAGAGAGAGAGAGGGAGAGAGACAGACAGACAGAAAAGAGAAGTAGAGGAGTCAAACAGTGATTTCCTTTATCACGGCCTTCATGAAAATCATCATCATCACCATCATCATGTGCCTTGCCGATTGGTGTTGATTATTATGCTTCTCCTGAGTACACATCACAGCCTTGCATATAAGAAATACATGTTGTAGTGAGTTATGCCAGAATTCGTCTCAGCTTTGAGTCTGTTCAGAGTATGATAGCTGATAGCTCATTCTTGTCTTTTATATTAGAGTTCCGTTCAGTTTCTTATATGCTACTATTAGAGTACAGCTCAGTTTGTTCTATGTCACTTGTAGAGTTCCTTTCCGTTTGCTCTAAGTCACTAATAAAATTCAGCTCAGTTTGTTCTGTGCAACTGGTAGAGTTCCTTTCAGTTTGTCTTACGTCGCCTGTAGAGTTCTACTCAGTTTGTTCTGTGTCGCTAGGTGAGTTCAGTTCAGTTTGTTCTATGTCACTGTCTTCCAGTTTGCTCTCTGTCGCCGATAGAGATTAGTTCTTTGTAACTAGTAAATTATGCTCAGATTGTTGTTGTTTTTTTTTGTCACTGGTAAAGTTCAGCTCAGTTTGTTCACAGTTTGTTACGAGTTTTGAATATCGCGGACAAAAACCCCTGAGGATTTAGAAAAAAACTGTCAAGGAATAGAGCAGGCGGGCTTAACTTGGAAAATCTAGGAGCATGTTGTTTGTGAGGAGAAAGGAAAAAGAGAACAAATTCAAACTGGGGTCAGGGATTTTGTTTTCAGTCACTCTTTTGCTGAGAACAGCTTGCCTGCCTACCTACCTACCTACCTACCTACCTACCTATCTACCTACCTACCTACCTGCCTACCTACTTATTTACCTACCTCTCTACCTACTTACCCATCCATCCATCCATCCATCTATCTATCTATCTATCTATCTATCTATCTATCTATCTATCTATCTATCTATCTATCTATCTATCTATCTATCTATCTGTCTGTCTGTCTGTCTGTCTGTCTGTCTGTCTGTCTGTCTGTCTGTCTATCTATCTATCTATCTATCTGTCTGTCTATCTATCTATCTAACTATCTATCTATCTATCTATCTATCTATCTATCTATCTGTCTGTCTGTCTGTCTGTCTGTCTGTCTGTCTATCTATCTATCTATCTATCTATCTGTCGACGTCTTTATTTCGCTGAAAGATTTGTTCTTCCAAACAGTGTCTTACAATGGTTAAAATACCTTTGTCCATTTGTTTCGTATTTCAAAACTTTTAAAAATGTTTACGAAGAAAAAGAGGCAAAGCAAATCTAGGTCAACGTGTCTATGAGAAGACCTGGAAGATTTAGAAATCTTATGTTCTGAATATCGATTTTCTCCTCGTAGAATTTATTCCTCATTGCTCTCTGGACTCTAGAAACCATCGTGGATGGAGTCTTGTGACGAGAGAACAACAACAACAAAAAAAAAAACGTTGACACTGGTCTATGTCCTGTCAAATCGGTGACAAACGAGGGGTCGATGAATGCGAGCTGCGGTAGCTTCAGTTTGTGAAAAATGATGCTGCAGACTTGGACCATGCTGATGATAGCGACGATGAAGTCGATGATGTGGATGTCTGCTTTTGCTTTTGTGGATAATCGTCCGGACTGTTTTGAATCTTGTTCGGTATGTAGATTTTTTTGTTTGTTTTTGTTTTTGCTTGAGTCCCAGGAATATAACTAGTTTATGTCATGAGACCCAGGAATATAAACGAGTTTATGCCTTGATACTCAGGAATATAAACGAGTTTATGTCTTGAGGCGACACAGGAATATAAGAGAGTGTATGTTTTGATACTCAGGAATATAAAGAGTGTATGCTTTGATACCCAGGAATATAAGCGAGTTTATGTCCTGGCACACAGAAATATAAACGAGTTTATGTTTTGTTACCCAGGAATATAAACGCATTTATGTCTTGATACCAGGAATATATACCAGTTTATATCTCGAGACCCAGGGATATAAACGAGTTTATGTCTTGGAATACATGATTATAAAAAAGTTTATTTCTTGATATACGGGAATATAAACGAGTTTATTTTGCTACCCTTGAGTATAAACGAGTTTATGTGTTGAGACTCAGGAATAAAAATGAGTTTATTTTTTTATGTCTTGGAACACAAACAAGTTTATGTTTTGAGACGACCCTGGAGTATAAACGTGTTTATGTCTTGAGACCCAGTAATATAAACCAGTTTATGTTTTGATACTCCTGAATGTAAAAGAGTTTTAAGTATTGAGACTACCTAGGAATATAAACGAGTTTATGTCTTGCTACCCAGGAGTATAAACGTGTTTATGTCTTGCTACCCAGGAATATAAACGTGTTTATGTTTTATGACCCAGGAATATCTCTCTCTCTCTCTCTGAACCTTAAGTGCCCAGGGCACATGGGGCTTCCGCAAGGGTTTTCCACAAATGCCTGTCCTTCGCCTTTTTTTCTGCTCTTGCCCAGGTGAGCCCTCTATTGCTCAACATCCTTTCTGTTGTTCTTCTCCATGTCTCTTTTGGTCTACCCTTACTTCTGCTCCCCTGTGGTGTCCATCTTAGTGCTATTTTTGGTAGTGAGTTGTCAGTCATTCGGAGCACATGTCCCAACCATCGCCAGCGTCTTTCCTCAATAATTGTTGTCAGTGGTTTCATCTGCATTTCTGCTAATAAGATGTTATTTCTTATGGTGACCCAGGAATATAAACGAGTTTATGTCTTGAGGTCGAGCAATGTAAACGAGTTCTTTTGTCTTGTGAGATATCTGTGGATGTAATGATTCCTTTATTCCATAGTTAAATGCACGCGTGTAGCTTCTCTTCTTTACTGTGGTAGTGTCTTGATTCGTCTGTGGAGTCTTTTGTACAATTCTTTTACTGAAATGTTTTGTTTGGTTGATTTGTATGAAGTTATTATTTGTTTCATTTTCAGGATGTCATGAAAGTTTGTGTGTGCCCCGTGCATGCGTGCGTGTGTATGTGTGTATTTTCTTTCTCCTCTTTTTTCTGTGTTTTCTTTATCCTCTTTTCTTCTGTATTTTTAAAAAAAATTTTTTTTCTGTATTTTCTTTTTTCTCTGTTTCCTTTTTCCTCTTTTCTTCTGTATTTTTTCTAGTATTTTTTTCTGTATTTTCTTTGTCCTATTTTTTTCTACATTTTCTTTTTTCCTCTCTTTTTGTATTTTTTTTCTCCTATTTTTTCTGTATTGTTTTGTTTCCTCTTTTTTCTCTATTTTCTTTCTCATCTTTTTTCTGTATTTTCTTTTTCCTATTTTTTTTCTTTATTTCATTTTTTTATCCTCTTTTCTCTATATTTTTTCCGCTTTTTCTGTATTTTTTCGCTCTTTTTATGTATTTTCTTTTTACCTTTTTTCTGTATTTTCTTTCTCTTTTTTGCTGTATTTTCTTTTTTCTCTTTTTTTATTTTCTTTTTCCTATTTTTTTCTGTATTTTCCGTTTCCTCTTTTTTCTGTTTTTTTTTTCTTTCTCCTCTTTTTTCTGTATTTTCTTTCTCCTATTTTTCTGTATTTTCTTTGTCCCCTTTTTTTCTGTATTTTCTTTCTCATTTTTTCTGTAGTTTCTTACTCCTCTTTTTCTGTATTTTCTTTTTCCTCTTTTTCTATATTTTTCCTCTTTTTCTGTATTTTCTTTCTCCTATTTTTTTTTCTTATTTTCCTTCTCCTCTTTTTTCTGTATTTTATATCTCCTTTTTTCTGTATTTTCTGCCTGTTTTTTTCTGCTGCATTTTCTTTTTATCTTTATTATAATTATTATTATCCATGCTCTCTTTTTTATTTATCTTTGATTTCTGCTTATCTTTGCCACTTTCTAATATATCCATTTCTTTCTTCTTCTTATCTGTTTTGTTTATCTTTTTTTTCTCCGGTCCTGTATCATTCTATTTGTGCTACTTCTAATTCTGTGTCTGACGAGTATTATTCTACTTGTGCTACTTCTAATTCAATGTCTAACTTGTATCATTCCATTTGTGCTACTTCTAATTTTTCTGTCTAATTTAAATCACTCTATTTATCCAACTTCTAATACTGTGTCTTACTTGTATCACTCTATCTGTACTATTTCTAATTCTATGTGTGTATTATTCTATTTCTGCTACTTCTAGTTCAGTTTCCAGCCTGTATCATTTTATATTTGTGCCACGTCTAATTATGTATCGACTTGAATCATTCTATCTGTGCTATTTCTAGTTCTGTATCTAACTTGCATCATTCTATTTGTGCTACTTCTAATTATGTGTCTCATCTGTAATATTCTATGTATGCTACTTCTAATTATGTGTCTCATCTGTAATATTCTATGTATGCTACTTCTAATTATGTGTCTCATCTGTAATATTCTATGTATGCTACTTCTAATTATGTGTCTCATCTGTAATATTCTATGTATGCTACTTCTAATTATGTGTCTCATCTGTAATATTCTATGTATGCTACTTCTAATTATGTGTCTCATCTGTAATATTCTATGTATGCTACTTCTAATTCTGTGTCTGACTTGTATTATTCTACCTGTGCTATTTCTAATTCTGTGTTTGACCTGTATAAGTCCACTTATGCTACTTCTAATTCTGTGTCTGACTTGTATCAGTCTGCTTGTGCTACTTCTAATTCTGTGTCTGACTTGTATTTATGCTACTTCTAATTCTGCGTCTGACCTTTAACGGTCTGCTTTTGTTACTTCTAATTCTGTGTCTTACCTGTAACAGTCTAGTTGTGCTATTTCTAATTCTTTGTCTGACTTCTATTTGAGCTACTTCTAATTCTGTGTCTGACTTCTATTGTGCTACTTCTAATTCTGTGAATTCATCTGTGTCAGTCTACAAGTGCGTCTTCTAATTCTGTGTCTGACTTCTATTTGTGGTATTTCTTATTTTGTATTCTGAATTCTATTTGTGCTACTTCTAATTCTTTGTCTGACCTGTATCAGTCCACTTGTGCCACTTCTGGTTCTGTGTTTGACTTGTATCAGTCTTCTTGTGCTACTTCTAATTCTATGTATCATTTCTGTTTTTGCTACTTCTAATTCTGTGTCTGGCTTGTATTTGTGCTACATCTAATTCTGTGTCTGACCTTTATCACTCTGCGTTTGTTACTTCTAATTCTGTGTTTAACCTGTATCAGTCTACTTGTGCTACTTCTAATTCTGTGTATCATTTCTGTTTTTGCTACTTCTAATTCTGTGTCTGGCTTGTATTTGTGCTACATCTAATTCTGTGTCTGACCTTTATCACTCTGCGTTTGTTACTTCTAACTCTGTGTTTAACCTGTATCAGTCTACTTGTGCTACTTCTAATTCTGCGTCTGACTTTTACTTGTGCTACTTCTAATTCTGTGTCTGACTTCTACTTGTGCTACTTCTAATTCTGTGTCTGACTTCTGTTTCTGATACATTTAATTCTGTGTCTGACCTGTATCAGTCTGCTTGTACTACTTCTAATTTTGTGTCTTGACCTGTATCAGTCTAATTGTGCTACTTCTGTTTCTGTGTTATGCCTTGTACAAGTCTACATGTGCTAGTTCTAATTCTGTGTCTTGACCTGTATTAATCTACTTTTTCTACTTTTAATTCTGTGTCTGACTTCTGTTTGTGCTACTTTTAATTCTGTTTCTTGACCTTCATCAGTCCACTTGTGCTACTTCCAATTCTGTGTCTTGATACGTATGAGTCTTTTTGTGCTACTTCTAATTCTATGTCTCTGCCTTGTATCAGTCTGCTTGTGCTATTTCTAATTATGTGTCTTTACCTGTATCAGTCTTCTTGTGTAACTTCTAATTCTATCTCTTGACCTGTATCAGTCTGCTTGTGCTACTTCTAATTCTGTGTATGGCTTCTATTAGTGCTACTTCTAATTCTGTGTCTTGACCTGTATCTGTCTATTTATGTTAGTTCTAATTCTGTGTCTTGATCAGTATCAGTCTACGTATGCTATTTGTAACTTTGTGTCTTGACCTGTATCAGTCTGCTTGTGCTAGTTCTATTTCTATGACTTGATCTATATCAGTCTACTTGTGCTACTTCTAATTCTGTGTCTGACCTGTATCAGTCTACTTGTAGGATCTAAAGCGTCTTATTGTATTTTCATTCTGTTTGATCTGTATTCCGTTTTTGTCTGTTTGTTGTTGTTGATCTTTGTTGGAATTGTGTTTTCAATCTCCCAGTTTTGATTCTCCTCTTATCTTTTGTTCCCATCTTTGGTCTTGCTCTTCTTTTTGGTCATTCCTTCTGTGATGTACATCATCTTCTTTTAGATCCTCATACTTGTACGTCCCTGCTCTTGTTTTTATTTTTCATTCTAAAGTCCACATCTTGTTTACATATTTCTTTCTTTCAAAATGTGCACCTTGTTCTTGTCTTCCCTTATTTAAGTCTGTATCTTAAGCATATCTTTCTCTGTTCGATCTGTATCTTGTTCATATCTTTTTTTCAGCGTTCTGCTTCTTGTTCATATCTTTCTTTATTTGTTCTGCATCTTGTTCATATCTTTCTTTACTGTTCTACATCTTGTTCATATCTTTCTTTATTTGTTCTGCATCTTGTTCATATCTTTCTTTACTGTTCTACATCTTGTTCATATCTTTCTTTATTTGTTCTGCATCTTGTTGATATCTTTCTTTACTGTTCTACATCTTGTTCATATCTTTCTTTCTTTGTTCTGCATCTTGTTCATATCTTTCTTTCTTTGTTCTGCATCTTATTGATATCTTTCTTTACTGTTCTACATCTTGTTCATATCTTTCTTTCTTTGTTCTGCATCTTGTTCATATCTTTCTTTCTTTGTTCTGCATCTTGTTGATATCTTTATTTGTTCTGCATCTTGTTCATATCTTTCTTTATTTGTTCTGCATCTTGGTGATATCTTTCTTTACTGTTCTACATCTTGTTCATATCTTTCTTTCTTTGTTCTGCATCTTGTTCATATCTTTCTTTCTTTGTTCTGCATCTTGTTGATATCTTTCTTTATTTGTTCTGCATCTTGTTCATATCTTTCTTTATTTGTTCTGCATCTTGTTGATATCTTTCTTTATTTGTTCTGCGTCTTGTTGATATCGTTCTTTATTTTTTCTGCATCTTGTTCATATCTTTCTTTATTTGAGCTGGATCTTGTTCATATCTTTCCTTGTTTGATATGTATCTTTTTTTCATATTTTCTTTATTTGATTTGTATCTTTTGTTGTCTTTCGTTCATTTTTTTCCATTTTCACCCCTCCTGCCCTCCTTTTTTTTTTAGACATTTCTCTTGTTTTCCTTGTCCCCTTCATTTTTGTATCTAGGAATCACATTTGATCGTCGTTCATTATCCTCTGCACACCATGTGAACAATGAAATACAAAAAGCCAGGAAAGCACTGGGAACGGTTCGGCTGATGGCCGTAGCGGGATTTCCCCAGCGCACTCTCTTCTTGCTGATGCATGCGCTGGTACTGTCATCATTGGAGTATGGTCTTTGCCTGCTCACCTTGTCCAGTGCACATCTGAATAAATTAGAGCTTGTACAGAATGAGAGTGGTCTTGGGTTGCGCCAGGGATACTCTCGTGGCGGCCTTGCGCTTTCAGCTTGATGTGCTGAGTGTGAGGTCTAAACACAAGCATACCCAGGTACAGGCATACATCAGGGTTGCTGGCAGGAAGGATCATCCTCTCTGTAAGGAGCTGGGGTTGATAAAGTGAAGAAGCATCAAACGAGGCAGATCCTGGTTGGTTGAGGCAAAGGATACAAAAAAAGTCAATTTGCAGTCTAGATGAGGTGCCTAAAGGTGATGACTGGTTACGGGTACAAGACGGACCTCAGCTAACAAAAGTTATTTTTACAGAAGAGTCGCGAATGTCAAGAGCGAGCGCATGGAGCAGTTGAACTTTGGGTTCAAGGTCTCATCCAGCGTCACTGTGGGTCTTCCGTGAGATAATATACACAGACGTCTCAGTGACTCGGAACAGCAGAAGTGGTTGGGGTTTTGTTGCCTACCGGAATGGAAGAGTCGTGGCACAGGGTTCAGAAGTCAGCACATCAAGCATGCGAATGGAAACTGAAGCTGTATCGGCGGCAATGGAATGGCTAGTTGCTCATGATGTGATTAATGGTGTCATGGTGACGGATTCCGTAAGATTGAGACTAATTTGCTTCGCAAAGAATGGATTCATCTTAAAAGCCTAACAAGCCTAACGTGGCTTTACTGTCCAGGGCATGCGGGAGTACATGGCAATGATGTGACAGACAGACTTGCTGGACAGGCTAAAAGAAACGGCAGACTGACAATGGACAAGGGGGATATTGCTAGGGGCGTGCTGGACAGACTGCAGGAAAATGAAGAGCGGGAATGGAAGAACAATGTAGCTGTGAAGAGATTGCTGGAGCTAGGACAAATTAAAGATGCTGACAGGAAATCTGAACTGTGTGGCAGAAAATGCATCGTAAACAACCAAGATTTAGCGGGAAATCTGAACTGTGTGGCAGAAAACGCATCGTAAACAACCAAGATTTGGCAGGAACTATTAGCAAACAAACTCGTGGATGGTTGCTCCAACATCCAGCGAAGCATATCTGAGGTTGTCCGAAACGCAGTGAAGCCGGAGTCTGAATTTTAAACTTTGAACTTTGTATCTTTCTTTTCTCTTCCACTTAACTTGTTCTTATCTTTCCATATCTGCATTTCTCTTTTTTTGTCGTCTTCTCTTTATTTTCTGTCATTTTGTAACTGCTTTCAGTCACCTTCTTAATCTTGTTCACTATAATTGTTCTGCAACCTGTTATTGTCTTCGCTGCTCTTCTCTTACTTATTATCAACTTTAATATTTTCAGGAGCAAGTACGCTGCACGGTCAGTCCCTACAATAATTTCTGCGGAGCTGGTAAGTCTGAAAACTTCTGGGGTTCTTGAGTGCATTTGTGGGGCTTGATCTTGTAGAGTTTAGCTCTAGTTACAGATAAGTGTAGGTGCTTGATCTTGTAGAGTTTAGCTCTAGTTACAGATAAGTGTGGAGGCATGATCTTGTAGAGTTTAGCTCTAGTTACAGATAAGTGTAGGGGCTTGATCTTGTAGAGTTTAGCTCTAGTTACAGATAAGTGTAGGGGCTTGATCTTGTAGAGTTTAGCTCTAGTTACAGATAAGTATGGGTAGAATCCTCGGAAATGAAATTACCAGGGTTAAATTTAGCCACACAAAAGAAGACAGATTTCTCGAGGTAATAGTTTTGAGGTAATAGTTTTGAGGCAGTAGTTTTGAGGTAAAAGTTTTGAGGCAATAGTTTTGAGGTAAAAGTTTTGAGGTAAAAGTTTTGATGTAATAGTTCTGAGGTAACAGTTTTGAGGTAATAATTTTGAGATAATAGTTCTGAGGTAATAGTTTTGATGTAATAGTTTTGAGGTGATAGTTTTGAGGTAATAATTTTGAGGCAATAGTTTTGAAGGAATAGGTTTGAAATTATAGCTCTGAGACAGTAATTCTGATGCAGTAGTTTTGAAGCAGTAGGCCTAGGACAACAGTTATACCGCTGAAACGTTTTCATATGTTTAAGATAACATACAGCAGCACCTTTGTTCATATTCCACGGCAGTTTCCAATTATGCTAGGGTCTGAGCACATTTGCGAATAGGGTCTTCTCCTTACGTTTAGTGGGTTATCTGTCTTTTCTCGCGCAATCTACTAGTCCGGTGGTACGGGGTTCAAGTCCCAAAAGTGAGGACTTTTTACTGGTATCACATCAGAACGGCCCCAGGGTGCGATCAGCCTGTAAAAATGGCTGCCAGAGAAATCTGGGGAGGTAAATCTGGGCCAGGCGTGGTTGTGACTACATCAGAGCGCCCAAGGTCTTGGAAATACGAGACTAACACCGTATGACTAGTATGTCTTAATGGCATGGAAATGATTATTTTACTTTGACTTTTATCTGTTCTTTTCTGTGTACCTCTGCTACTTTCACCTACATTCACCTACTAATCTGTTCATATATTTTCCCACCCAACCATCCATCCATCTGTTCACTCGTCCATCTATTCATCCATCCGTCCATCCATCTATCCGTCCGTCCGTCCTTCCGTCTATCCATCCATCCTTCCTTCCATCCATCCATCCGTCCTTCCTTCCAACCATCCGTCCGTCCATCCATCCATCCATCCATCTTTCCTTCCATCCATCCATCCATCCATCCATCCATCCGTCATTCTATCCATCCATCCATTCATTCATTCATCCCTCCTTCCCTCCATCCATCCATCCTTCCTTCCATCCATCCATTCTTCTTTCCATCCATCCATCCATCCTTCCTTCCTTTCATCCATCCATCCATCATCTATCCATACTTCCTTCCTTCCCTCCATCCATCCATCTATCCTTTCTTCCATCCATCCATCCATCCTTCCATCCATCCATCTATCCATCCATCCTTCCTTCCATCCACCCATCCATCCTTCCTTCCATCCATCCATCCTTCCTTCCATCCACCCATCCTTCCACCCATCCATCTTTCCATCCACCCATTCATCCATCCATCCATCCATTCATCCTTCGTTCCATCCATCCATCCATCCATCCATCCATCCATCCATCCATCCATTCATCCTTCGTTCCATCCATCCATCCATCCATCCATCCATCCATCCATCTATCCATCCATCCATCCATTCGTTCGTTGTTTTAGTATATCTGTAATCTGTACAATGACATCAGAACACAGAAAGACAAAATCTATCGTCCATTGCATGCTGTACTTTTAGCAAAAAAAATAGAATCTCGTTGTCATATATGAACATAAATCTAAGTGCAATGCCGAGTGGCATAGGCAATCATTTCTCTCCACAATTCCCGGCCTTGAAAACAAAGCAAATCTCATACGATCATATATTTCAAACATCTCAGTGCTGTCTGAGAAATAATCAGAACATCCTCTCCACAGTTTGACAGTGGGTGTAATCTGGGCTATGATTATATCAACATAACTTTACAACTACATTACTTTACAATTACAGAAGATTACAGATATCTTACTTTACGGTTAATGGTGCGTGTGTATGTGTGAGTGTACATACATTACACATTCACTTTTGATTATTGTCACCTTACATTACTTTACAAGTAGTAACTTTTCAGCTGTCTTGAATTCTCAAAAACTGTGTTAGAATGTTGTGGTATACACAGCGATGATACCAGAAAAGAAGTTAGGATTGCAAAGGGCAGCGTAGGCCTTTAAAAAAAACTTGAGAAAACATGACAATCAAAAGCAGGGAAAAAAGATACGTTTATTCATCTGAAATGTATTCATTCATTCATTCATTTCCATGTCCCTTGCCGAACTTTGCCTCCCTTACAGCTCTCCTGTAGGCCTCTTGGTTGTGAGCAAGATGCCCTGCTGCTGATGCATCTATCTGCAGATCATCAACGATGTCTTGCAGCCATCTTCGCCTTGATCTTCCTCTCTTTCTTTTCCCAATTATGTACACTTCCAAGACTATCTTCTCTAGATTATCATGACGTTTAATGTGTCCAAAATATTTAAGTTTTCTTTCCTTAATCCTCTCTGCTAGCCAGCCTACTTCAGTATTAAGCTCTCGTAGTATGGATGTATTTGTTCTTTTTTGTGTCCATGATATTTGAAGAACTCTTCTGTAGCATTTACATTCAACGGCATTTATGTGTCTTTCGTCTGTTTTGTATTATCTACCCTTATTTATGCGTGCGAAAGTTGGAAAACAACTAAAGAAACTGAAAAAAAAAAATCGGAAGTATTAGAAAACAAATATATAAGGAAAATACTCTGTATTCAAAGGATCGAATTTAAGACCACGCAGAGATAAGGAATATGACCATACAACAGCATGTCCCGTCAGTGATAAAAAAAAGGAGATGGACATATATGACACGTGATGAGAAGAATCGATCCCGAAACAAGGTATCGTGTGGAACACAACAGGGAAAAAAAGGTCGACCACGTGAAACTCTAAAGAGAACATTGTTGACAGAGGCCAAGTTCGTGGACATAAGATCCGTTGACGAGGTTGAGAAAAAAAACGTTTAAGAAAAAAGACCGTTTAACGGCAATAGAAGGATGTAAGATGTAAACTAAAGAATGCAGTTTCTTGACCAATTTCATACTCCATGAAAGTCTTCTGTTGGACTTGATACAGTACTCCATGAAAGTCTTCTGTTGGACTTGATACAGTACTCCATGAAAGTCTTCTGTTGGACTTGATACAGTACTCCATGAAAGTCTTCTGTTGGACTTGATACAGTACTTCATGAAAGTCTTCTGTTGGACGTGATACAGTACTCCATGAAAGTCTTCTGTTGGACTTGATACAGTACTCCATGACAGTCTTCTGTTGGACTTGATACAGTACTCCATGAAAGTCTTCTGTTGGACTTGATACAGTACACCATGAAAGTCTTCTGTTGGACTTGATACAGTACTCCATGACAGTCTTCTGTTGGACTTGATACAGTACTTCATGAAAGTCTTCTGTTGGACGTGATACAGTACTCCATGAAAGTCTTCTGTTGGACTTGATACAGTACTCCATGACAGTCTTCTGTTGGACTTGATACAGTACTCCATGAAAGTCTTCTGTTGGACTTGATACAGTACTCCATGACAGTCTTCTGTTAGGTTTGATACAGTATTCCATGACAGCCTTCTGTTGGACTTGATACAGTATTCCATGGCAGTCTTCTGTTGGACTTGATACAGTATTCCATGACATTCTGTTGGACTTGATACAGTACTCCATGACAGTCTTCTGTTGGACTTGATACAGTATTCCATGACAGTCTTCTGTTGGACTTGATACAGTATTCCATGACAGTCTTCTGTTGGACTTGATACAGTACTCCATGACAGTCTTCTGTTGGACTTGATACAGTATTCCATGACAGTCTTCTGTTAGACTTGATACAGTACTCCATGACAGTCTTCTGTTAGACTTGATACAGTACTTCGTGACAGACGTCTGTTGGACTTGCTACAGCAGTTTGCGAGAATCTTCATCCGAGGATGACGCAGACAGTGACAATCTTCTGACTGCTATAGACAGTGTCAAAGAAGACCGGACAGGTCACTGAAAGGTCTACGATTTCATCGTCAGCTCACGGGACAGAGATCACGGAGGGGCCAGACTTTGCAGCGGAACCCGTGGATCTCCAGGTGGAGAGGGTACATGACCAGGAGCATCAGTACGTCCATCTCTCTTGGCGGCCTCACAAAGGCGGTGAGTAACTCTGAGGACCTGCTCTCTCTTCTTTTCTTTTCTCTTCTCTTCTCTTTCTACGGCTCTTTCTTGTAATTCTCATCATTTATTAGCATGTGTGTTCTATGATTAGTTCCTTTGATTTGTTCCTTGTTTTGTGTGTTCCCTGTTTTTGGCCTTTTTTGTGAAAAACTCTTTTTCTTTTCTTTTTGTTTTGTTATTTATTTTATTTTGTTTGTTTTGTGTTTCCATTTTCTTTCTGTGGTAGTTTCTTTGTTTTGTGGTTCGGTTTTGTTGATTGTTTCTTTATTTAGTGCTTTCGTTTTTTATTGCTTCTGTGTTTAGTGGTTCTATTTTGCCGATTGTTTCTTTGTTTAGTGCTTCTGTTCTGTTGATTGTTTCTGTATTTAGTGCTTCTGTTCTGTTGATTGTTTCTGTATTTAGTGCTTCTGTTTTGTCGACGATTTCTGTATTTAGTGCTTCTGTTTTGTCAGCTGTTTCTTTGTTTTGTGGTTCTGATTTGTTGATTGTTTTTTTTTTGTTTAGTGTTTCTCTTTTGTTGATTGTTTCTTTTTGTTTGTTAGTACGTGTGTTTTGTTGATTGTTTTTGTTTGTTTAGTGCTTCTGCTTTGTTGATTTTTGTTTGCTTAGTGCTTCTGTTTTGTTGATTGTTTCTGTGTTTAGTGATTCTGTTTTATCGATTGTTTCTTTGTTTTGTGGTTCTGTTTTGTTGAAAGTTTTTTGTTCGTTTAATGCTTCTCTTTTGTTGATTTTTGTTTGTTTGTTTAATGCTTCTGTTTTGTTGATTGTTTTTTGTTTGTTTAGTGCTTCTGTTTTGTCGATTGTCTCTTTGTTTAGTGCCTCTTGTTTTTTTAAATTGTTTATTTGTTTTTATTTTATTGTTAGTTTCTTTGTTTTTGTTTTCCTGTTTGTTTCATTGTTTGTTTTTATGTTTCCTTGCTTTTTTCTGCCTTCTATTTCTGTTCTTCGACTTATCTTGTTTGTTTATTTGTTTGTTTGTTTCTTTTTTCTAGTTTGTTTCATCTTTTGCATTTTTTTAACCTTGTTCCTTCTATTTGTTTTAATGTTCTTCTTTGGTAAAAGTGTTCGAGTTAAATTTCCATAGCAAATTGGAAACTGCGAGGCTTGTCCACGGTGAAGCGATAGAGCGCAATGTTCCATGGGTAGCCTTGAAAAATATAAAGAACTTTAGGTGCCAGGGAAATAGAAATAGAAAGAAAAGGTCAGGCCCAGAGAAAGAGAAACAGAAAAAAGGTCAAGGTCAAAGAAAGAGAAATAGAAAGAAAAGGTGAGGACCAGAGAAAGAGAAATAGAGAGAAAAGATCAAGGCCAGAGAAAGAGAAATACAAAGAATAGGTCAGGGCCAGAGAAAGAGAAATAGAAAGAAAAGGTCAAGGTCAGAGAAAGAGAAATAGAAAGAAAAGATCAGGGCCAGAGAAAGAGAAATAGAAAGAAAAGGTCAGGGTCAGAGAAAAAGAAATAGAAAGAAAAGGTCAGGGCCAGAGAAAAAGAAATAGAAAGAGAAGGTCAGGGACTCAAAATACGGACTCCACTAGGACAAGGTGGATTTTTATCATCTCAAACTGATGGTGTGGTGATAAGTTATCATCCGTTATAACTTATAGTAGGGTAATAATATATTATTTATTATAATTCATGGCAGGTTCATACAATTATATAACCGGGTTTCTAGTTCAAGTGAGCGTTATATCTCTCGACCACAGCCAGAACGGTGTGACCGCGCCAATGTGCTACAAGATACTTCCGGCCTCAAACTGGCAACAGACGCACCGGAAGTTGTACCGGAGCGGTGTAAGTATGGCGTCCGTCAAAGTGTTGTAACGTTCGTGCGGTCAAAGCTCAGGCTTTAAAGTGACCTCATTACGTCAGTCAGATAAAGGAGGGAAAATTATGACAAAAAGATTTAATTTCTTTGTATGATTTAAAACATAAACTCTCTAGAGAGCGTGAGAGTGGTCGAATCGCCAGGGATTTTCCTTCTAATGAGAAGGCAGCGGGCTGAAAACTACGACATTTCTATTCAGTAGACCCTGTTATAAAAAGATAACTAGAACATTGAGTTTATGTTGAACCCTGTTGTAAAAAATAGATAACTAGAACAATGAGTCTGTGTTGGACCCTGTTGTAAAAATAGATAAATAGAACAACGAGTTTTAGTTGGATTCTGTTGTAAAAAAACAGATAACTAGAACAATGAGCTTTTGTTGGACCCTGTTGTAAAAACAGATAACTAGAACAATGAGTTTTTGTTAGACCCTGTTGTAAAAACAGATAACTAGAACAATGAGTTTTTGTTAGACCCTGTTGTAAAAACAGATAACTAGAACAATGAGTTAGGGGGAAATGTCTCCTACATTGGAGAATATCTGCCTGCATGGCAAGGAGCACCATAATTCCCTGTCACAAAACGTTTCTCATTAGATGAATATCTGAAGGATATGAGATTCATGTAGGTAAATATCAGTCCCATGTATATAAGAGAAACTGAGAACAGGTGAACAAATACCATATGACGTAAATGACGAAAGTCTGTTCATTCTTATCTTCAGAGAATGATAAATTACAGAGAATGGTAGTAGTTCAATTCATCTTCGTCTGGGACAAATTGATTTATTATTTGCTTCCTGTCAGGAGTTCCATGTTTGTATTTTTCATTTCCTAAAAGACATTTTATCTGTCTATTTCTGTTTATTTTAGTCTCTCTCTCTCTCTTTCTTTCTTTCTTTTTGTCTGACTTTATCTCCCCCTGCCCCTTCTTTCTTTCTTGCTTTTAGTCTGACTCTCTATCTCCCTCTCCCCATTCTTTCTTTCTTTCTTTTAGTCTGACTCTCTATCTCCTCCCCTTTCTTTCTTTCTTTTAGTCTGATTCTCTATCACCCTCTTCTTTCTTTCTTTCTTTTATTCTGATTCTCTATCTTCCCCCTCCCCCTTCTTTCTTTCTTTCTTTCTTTTATTCTGATTCTCTATCTTCCCCCTCCCCCTTATTTCTTTCTTTCTTTTATTCTGACTCTCTATCTTCCCCCCTCCCCCTTCTTTCTTTCTTTCTTTCTTTTAGTCTGACTCTCTATCTTTCCCCCCTTCTTTCTTTCTTTCTTTCTTTTAGTCTGACTCTCTATCTCCCCGTCCCCCTTCTTTTTTTGTTTCTTTTAGTCTGACTCTCTATCTCCCCCTCCCCCTTCTTTCTTTCTTTCTTTTAGTCTGACTCTCTATCGCCCCCTCCTTTTTTTAGTCATTCTCTCTACTCTATCTTTTGTTTTAGTCCACCTCTCTATCGTTTTCTTTTAGTGTGGCTTTCTATCGCTTTGTTTTAGTGTGGCTTTCTATCGCTTTTTTTAATCTGCTTCTCTGTTACTTTTTTTTAGTGTTCCTCTCTATTACTTTGTTGTAGTCTGTCTCTCTATTGGTTTGTTTTAGTCTTTCTCTCTAGTGCTTTATTTTAATATGCCTTTGTATTGTTTGATTTTAGTCTGCCTCTCTTGTGCTTTGTTTTAGTCTGTCTCTCTATTGCTTTTTTTTAGTCTGCCTCTCTAGTGCTTTGTTTTAGTCTTTCTCTCTAGTACTTTGTTTTACCATGCCTCTCTAGTGCTTTGTTTTAGTCTGTCTCTCTAATGCTTCGTTTTAGTTTTAGTGTGTCTGTCTATCGCTTTGTTTTAGTCTGTCTGTCTATCGCTTTGTTTTAGTCTGTCTGTCTATTGTTTTGTTTTACTCTGCTTCTCTGTTACTTTGTTTTAGTCCACCTCTCTATCACTTTGTTTTAATCTGCCTCTCTATTGCTTTCTTTTAGTGTGCCTCTCTATCACTTTGTTTTAGTCCACCACTCTATCGCTTTATTTTAGTGTGTCTCTCCATCGCTTTGTTTTAGTCTGCCTCTATATCTGTTTGATTTAGTGCGCCTCTCTATCACTTTGTTTTAGTCTGCCTCTCTATCGCTTTGTTTTAATGTGTCTCTCTATTGCTTGTTTTAGTCTGCCTCTTTAGTGCTTTGTTTTAGTCTGCCTGTCTATCGCTTTGTTTTAGTCCACATCTCTATCACTTTGCTTTAGTATGTCTCTCTATCGCTTTGTTTTAGTCCACATCTCTATCACTTTGCTTTAGTATGTCTCTCTATCGCTTTGTTTTAGTGTTTCTCTCTGTCGCTTTATTATAGTCTACGTCTCTACTGCCAAGTTTTAGTCTGCCTCTCTATCGCTTTGATTTAGTGTTTCTCTCTGTCGCTTTATTATAGTCTACGTCTCTACTGCCAAGTTTTAGTCTGCCTCTCTATCGCTTTGATTTAGTTTGTCTCTCTATTACTTTATTTCAGTGTGTCTCTCTATCACTTTGTTTTAGTCTGCTTCTCTATCACTTTGTTTTAGTCTGACTCTCTATCGCTTTTTTAAAGCCCCATCTATATCTGTTTGATTTAGTGCTCCTCTCTAGTGTTTTTTTTTTAGTCTGCCTCTCTATTGCTTTTTTTTTAGTCTGTCTCTCTATCTCTTTGTTTTAGTGTGCCTCTCTTTCCCTTTGTTTTAGTCTCTCTCTCTCTGTCACTTTGTTTTAGCCTGTTTCTCTATCGCTTTGTTTTACTCTCTCTCTCTCTCTCTCTTTCTCTGTCGCTTTGTTTTAGCCTTTCTCTCTATCGCTTTGTTATAGTCTCTCTCTCTTGCTTTGTTTTTGTCTCTCTCTCTATCGCTGTGTTTTAGTCTTTCTCTCTATCGCTTTGTTTTAGCCTTTCTCTCTATCGCTTTGTTTTAGTCTCTCTCTCTATCGCTTTGCTTTAGTCTCTCTCTGTCTCTCCCTCTCTATCGCTTTCTTTTAGCCTTTCTCTATATCGCTTCGTTTTAGTCTTTCTATCGGTTTGTTTTAGCCTGCCTCTCTAGTGCTTTCTTCTTAATTTAGTCTGCTTCTCCCCATTGTCTGAAATCAAACATTTTTCTTTAACCTCCTTCTTTCGTTCTCACCGTTTCATTCTTCCACTCTGCTCTCATCTACTGATGGCTGCCTTTATGTCTCCTTACATGCTACCATAAAAACAAAGCCTCTTGACGGTCTCATTTATATATCATAAACCCGCGCGTGTGCAGGGCGTGACTTTCTTCATGAACTGTCTCCGGGCGTCGGCTGACTCTAACCTGCACATGGTCATCAGCATTCACAGCCTCCCGCTGACGTCGGAGGCCCCCAAATTGGCAATGCAAACAGTGGACATCCACTCCTGTAAGCTCTCCTCGTTTTGCTGGCTTCATTTTGCGCTGCTTCTCTGTCTCTCTTTCTCTCTCTCTCTCTCTCTCAGAGGCAGAGCAGAATGTCAGACGGGATTGAGTTTCCAATTCTCATCGAATTCAAAATAAAGTGTTATACTCCCCCCCCCCCATCCACCCACCCACCCCCTCCCTCTCTCTCTCTCTCTCTCTCATAAGAATGAAAGAAAAGAATGGAGAATGTAAGCTGGGCCTGAGTGCCCAATTCTTCAGCCTTTGAAAATAAGGATCATTTATTCATTCATTCACTCACTCATCTCCCCCCACACCCAATCTCTCTCTCTCTCTCTCTCTCTCTCTCTCTCTAGTAAAACTATCAGTTCATTAAAAGTCATTTTGTGTCATCAAGTTAAGGAGTTTAATATAACAATTCCGGCCCAGCTACCGGAGTAGGGCTCGGCACGGTGTCTCTGATGGTTAAATCTGCCCCACACTTACTTACTCTTCTGATCCACTCGGCGGGTCTTCAAGCAAACCGTCAGAGTAATCCGTCACATCCTACAACATCTGGCAGCGTTGCCATGGCGACGTCTGTTAGGAACTTTCCGATCTCATTATCTCTGGAGATAATAAAGTTATACTTTGCTGTCCAAGACTTTTATCTAAATACCGTAAGTTCGGTCGCCATCTTCTTCATTTCCACACGTACATTCCTGTCCCGCATAATTTCTGCGCCTCCATCCTCCAATTTCTCACTTCCGTATGGTCTGCTAGTCTGTCACGACATATTCAAGATTTATAATCGTGAGAAACAACATCTTATTTCATCTATCCTTCCATGAAATGTTCAGTTAAATTTGCCAGATAAGAAAAAAAAGTAAATAATTAAGCTAACTTTTGGAGAAAAAAAGGTAATCCAGCTTTGGCTTCTACATATCACTGGACTCATGAAATGCATTCATTATTTCCATTTTATACATAAAGTTGTGATATTTAAGGCAGGCTCAAAATGCTGTGAGAAAGCTTGGATTTTCAAATGGTACCTGGCCAAATCAGGAAGCACACTTTAGATATAACACCGTTGATATGAAGCGGGGCTGAGAAATCGTTAAAATTGCGATCGATAAATGTGTTTTTTTTCCGAACAGAAAAACGATATTTTAAAAACATAAATAACACTGGCCAATATACGTTTTGGGGGCTCAAATGTTATACCTGTCCCTATGTGAATTTGACCTGCTGATTCCAAAATTGGCACATGTTTTCCCTTATCAGCTCTAGTTTTTTTTTGAGATACAGATCATATGCCATACACCATTCTTCACTCAAATCGCACGTAACAAATCAGCATAATTTAATGTAGTGTTTAAATTAAAATCTTTTAAGCATGAAGGAAACTATTAAAAATTAAAAGAAAAGTGTACTACTGAAAATCTACTTATTTCGTACCAAAAGCACAGGTTTATGATACAAATTTTCCACTGATTCGACACACAAGAAGCTTCTTTTGTAAGACTTCCGAGAGTGGAATATGCCAGGACAGTCCCACATAAGATTACAACAATAGTCTGCCATCATGTATGCATCTCATCTTCCTTGGTATCTAGCTTCCATTGTTTTTATGTCTTGGTGAAATCTTTCACCTTGCTCATCGCTTAAGTCATCAAGATTCTCTGGAAAGTGATCTAAGTAACTGTGCAGATAGTAGATTTTAACACTCATGTTACAGCCAAGCCTGTTGAAATGAAAGAGCATATCCTCTACTAATTGTGTGTAGTTGTCTGTCTTCATGTTATCAAGAGAGCTTTTCACAAGAACAAATGAAGACCAAGTACATGATTTGACTTCATTCATTGACGTTATGAAATGTGGGTCATTTATAAGATGCCTGATCCGTGAACCATCAAAAATTCCTGCCTTCAGTTTTTCCATGATAAGTCCAGGTAACTTATGCACAATGTATTCAATGCACGAATCGTCTTTATTCAAAGTCTTTTCAAACTGTTTCATCAGACCTAGTTTTATATGTAGTGGTGGTAGTATGATTCTATCTCGTGCTACCAAAGGTTCACTGATTACATTTTATCCTCCAACCACTATATATTCTCTCGGAGGCCAATCTTTTCTTGCCCAATGTTCATGTTCGGGTTTTCTATTCCAAAGGCACAAAAAAGCAAGGATACTTTGTGGAGTCACTTTGTTGACCAAGAAGAAAGTTAACCATCTTCAAGTCTACACAAATCACCCATTGATGTTCTTGATAATTTATCTTTTCCAAGACTAAAGAGATGGCCTTGTACTCTTCTTTCATCCTGGTGGAATGACCGATAGGAATTGAACCATATTTATTGCCGTTATTTAAAAGAACACATTTCAAACTACGTTTTGAACTGTCGATGAAAAGACGTCATTCACATGGGTTATATTCTGAAAGTCCAGTTTTCTTCTCAAGGTTTCTGATGTCATTGCAGAATACCAATTTGTTGTTGGCTTCAGTAAAGAATGGAAGCAAATCCTTTTCTCTCCTTCGATAAAATGTCATTTTCGTTCCAGGGTGAAGTACATTCTTCTCCTTTAGTCTGGAGGCACGCAATTCAGAAGACTCCTTGGAAAGATTTAAGTCCCTCATCAGATCACTCACTTCATTCTGATCAAAACGACCACTATGTGAAGTTGTTTAGAATTCCCTGTCACTGTCCCCACTTTCTTTACCTTGTGTGATACCAGACATGCGAGACTCATCCTCTGAGAGCTGGGGTAGTTCAAGGAAAGATGGAACGGGTACAAGATCCGAGTGCGCAACAAGTTTCCTGGCTGAAGGTAGATCAGGGTAAGAGACCACTTGTCAAGATTATTTCGATTGATGCCTATGATATTAACAATAAAAAATAACAGTCATCGAAGTGGTTTTTCAGTTCCCTTCACACCAATGGTACTCCAAATATCAGGCAGCTTCTCTTTCCATTTGTCCACTGGCGCAAATGCTCCGTACAAGTTTTGCATACAATATGACGAGAAATCGCGTATCTTGATCTCCAAGCTTGACACTAAAATAACCTACAAATACTCTTTTTACAAACTCAGAAATAGGTTTCCTACTTGCTTTCAATGTGTACTCCCCACAAATATAGCAAAACATGTCGAGATGCTTCAAGCAGTTCCGTCTTGATGTAACCACAACCTCTACGGTGTTCGATTTGCAAAAACGAAATGATATGAATGGGAATATACACACGCCTCATGTGCCATCATGAGTATTATACGGCGGAACTGTCTGAACAGATCAGGTTGAGAAACTTTTGAAATACAAATTTATGTAGTCTACGAAACCATGATTTAAGAACTTAATTGTGTGTGTGTGTGTAATTAAGTAATAAAACAGAACATACGAGATTTTGTCATTTGACATATACATTTTTATGCCAGTGTGCATTATAGGAAAGAAGTAGATGAATAGTTGTGAAACAACGGTCATTATGCACACACAAAAAATGTGGGTAAATTAAATACATAAATTGTCCGTCCAAATAAGACAGAAGAGATTTGTTAAAGAGCGGACTAAAATTTTATAAATTCAATCAAATCTAAGAAACTAGAGCTGATGCCAACCATATCTAAGAAACTAGAACTGATGCCAACCATATCTAAGAAACTAGAGCTGATGCCAATCATATCTAAGAAACTAGAGATAATGCCAACCATATCAAAGAAACTAGAGCTAATGCCAACCATATCTAAGAAACTAGAGCTGATGCCAATCAAATCTAAGAAACTAGAGCTGATGCCAATCATATCTAAGAAACTAGAGCTGATGCCAACCATATCTAAGAAACTAGAGCTGATGCCAACCATATCTAAGAAACTAGAGCTGATGCCAACCATTTCTAAGAAACTAGAGCTGATGCCAACCATATCTAAGAAACTAGAGCTGATGCCAACCATATCTAAGAAACTAGAGCTGATGCCAACCATATCTAAGAAACTAGAGCTGATGTGGTCTATTCATTGCGATTTTCTGAATCAGCGCCCAAAATAACCACAGGAACGGGCCTAAAACCCAAGGCGCTAAGAAAATATTTTAATATACTTAATATAATATTTAATACAATAAATTTTAATAAATGAAAAATATTGCGGTCAGTTTATAAGAAAAGTGCGGCCCTTGCACAAGAAACAGATATTACAATTTCTCTTTTTCTTTGTGTGTGTTAATTACGGTAAATAAATAACAAAGCTATTTCTAGAAGCAATCGAAAGAGTGCTCTTCATTGATTATACAAAAGATTTCAACAAAGCAAGACTTGAAAATGTGATACTCCTCTTGTCTGGTGTTGTCAAGTATCTCGCTGGAACTGCGAGCTGGCGTTCTTTGCAGCCGATGCTGACAAGGTATTGAGGCACAGCATCGGGTTAAGGCAACTATTTTCCAGTTCCGTATTGCAGGGAAAGAGAAAAAAAATGGAGTGTGCAATACTTCCTTTGCCATACTCCACCACCATGAGGACTGGCTAGGCCTGTTACTAAAGTACCAAAGGAGAAGTGGGACAGAGTCTTGGTCAGCTATGAGTCGCTGATTGCCAAAGCGGACAACGGCTTCGTCCCACGAAGATGTGATACAAATGCTAGAAAAGCCACATATAGACGGTAAATATGGCCTGTGAGTCACATACAAGTAATATGAGCGAGTATTGGCATGGGCTGACATCAAAGAAATGAAACAAAGATTAAGAGAAGGGGCATCTCCTGTCACCTGATTTCTTTTCATCCTACAGTATAAACGTCACGAGAAGCATTACAAATTTGAAAGGAATGCAGATAAGACAGCCCAGTATCATTAATCTAATTATCATGAGATGTGTAGTGTGAGTAGCAGATTAGCGTGAGCAGCTTCATGAAACTAGTCGATAAAGCCGTTAGAGCTAAATAGCAACAGTCGAAAACAAAAGAGAATGGAGTGCGAACTAAGAAGAAGAAAAAGAGAATAGAAAATTTGTTAATCAAATAGAAAAATAGCCAACAGTAATAACAACGTAAGATAAATCTACAATTGAAATCA
This sequence comes from Achatina immaculata, assembly GCA_009760885.1. Taxonomy (NCBI): domain Eukaryota; kingdom Metazoa; phylum Mollusca; class Gastropoda; order Stylommatophora; family Achatinidae; genus Lissachatina; species Lissachatina immaculata. The sequence goes on from CM019699.1 coordinate 27,616,396, forward strand.
AGTACAAAGCATTTAGAGAGAATGAAGGATAGACAAACAAAGATGGCTTATATAGAAATGATGAAAGGGGACAGACCAAGAGGCGGACCTATCTAACGATGGGGAGACAACCTAGAAGAAGATATACGCGCTCGTGGGATCAACAACTGGCAAGAAAAGATCAAAGAACTGAGAGGAATGGAAACGTGTCGTGTTAAAGCAACGATCTCAGAAAGCTGGTGAATTAAACAGCTTCTCAAAGATGAAGACGGCGACGGCGACGAAGAAGAAATATAGTACAGAATAGATAAAACATCCAGCGTTACTTACCACAAACGTTCAAGACCCGTTCACGTTTCAGTGAAAGCAGTACAGGCCATGTCACAACAGCCTGATCAATGGGTTAAGGATTGACTCTGTCCACGCCATGTTAGAGATCGGTGAAGAGACCAGTGTGACAGCTGCCAGGAGGACATCATCTCATCTTGTTTAGCATGCCCGGGGGGTGTGGATAGAGTCGCGATAGACAGCTGTCATCATCTATCGTCACTATCATTATCATTGCTCTTATTAAGATCGTACTACTAGACTGTAGGGTCACCTCTGTGGCGAAGTGGTTAGTGCAGTAGTCTCGCATGCAAAGGTCGGTGGTTTGAATTGGGCCGGAGTGGTCCAAGTCACCCAAAACCTGACACCTGGCTTCTTCTGAAGCTTGGGAAGGATGCCAGGCGTGATGTTCACCACGTTGCCCTCCAGTGTGTCGACAACAACAAGATGCCGCTGTGGTGTAGTGGTTAGTGTACTTGCCTACCGATCAGAAAGTCCCTGGTTCCATTTCGCACCCGGGCGGAATTTTTTTTCGAACCGACTGGCACTGAAAATGGGTACCTGAGGTTTCTTTAGAAAAACTAGGACAGCGAGGCAAGGTCCTGGCGTCCTTACCTCAAATGCTGTAGTGGCCTAGAAATGTGAAGGCCCTCTAGTGTGCCGAGACATGGAGGAAAATATGGATGCTAACTCTGTCTCCCTTAGGTGTTTTCGTGGCGTAACAAGGCAAGTCTTACATCCTTTTACTTTACTAGACTGTAGAACAGCGGTTTCCAAACCTTTTCAGGCTGTTGCCCCTTGCCTCTCAGGCTACATCTTTAATGTCTCCTAAAAACATTTTTTCGTTCATTTTGTTCTGATACTCCCTGCTGCTCCCTTCTCCCCTCACCACCCCTCCCTTCCTCTGGAACCTTCCATCGCCCCGTGCGGTGTGTACTGTCCCGCTCGGGGATAATTTCTGTAGAGCGTTCAGAAATAGCAAAGTCATCTCACTCTCGACTCTTCACACAATGTTCAAGGGTTTCTCTTCTGGAACTTTCATATCTAGAATTTTAATGAACTTTGGTCTCGAGAACCCTCAGCGACCACAAACAAAATAGTTCTTTCTGCGGCAGAGCACGAACGATTGAACTCAGCTTTTTATAGAATGAAACGGTGGGCATAGTCTGGCATTCTGCTCTTTGTTTTGCTCTGAGAGATCTGTTATGATGTTTATTATTTGTTTGATGATTTCTTTATATTCAAAAATTGTGTAAGGATATTCTAGAACAGCGGTTCTTATTCTTTGGCCGTAGACCATCTGAGAACAACTGATAACGCTGCAATTTAAAAAAAAATAAGGCGTTAAATAGAACCTCCCTGAGTCTAAGATATTTTTTAATCGAGCCAATCTATTTGCTGGTCCGTCGACATTAACAAATCCCAGTTTGAGAACCGCTGTTCTAAAAGAAGGGAGACCAACCAAGTTTATGAAACATAAGTATATTTTCAACAAACCCATGATGTGTTTTTAATGTTAGCTACAAGGTTTAGCAAGAGCTGGGGAAAGACGGTCTCAAACTGAAGACAGGTGATGGTTCATTTTAATAAGCAATGAAAGACAACCATAGACTACAGCAGGCAAAATCTCAAGACTAGTAGGGCCTTGTAACACAAAGATAATGGAAGCAGATGGAGGTGCATGGTTCAGTTTAACAACAACAACAACAACAACAACAACAACAACAACAACAACAAAAAAGCTAGAAAGAGTGAGGAAAGTGAGCAGAACCAAGAATGGCAGAAAGTAAGATGAGTACTTCCAGGTGAAGAATATACAGCAGTCCAATATTTCAGCAAAGGTCTTTTTCAAGGATCACATACAAGAACAACACAACAGATAAAGGCACGAAAAAATAGATGAAAAATATATATAGACTTAGTTATTTTGGTCTCCTTCTAGTAAGACAGACGGGCCTTTGTCTCTTGCTTTTGCCGAAATATTGGGCTGTTGTATGTTCTTCATTTGTATGTGCTTATACTGCTTTCTGCCATTCTTATTTATGCTCATATCCCTTATTTTTTCTATCATTTTTTGTGTGTAAAACTGAACCATACACCTCAATCTGCTTTCATTACTTGAACCAGTTTTACCGCAGTCGTCATTTCTCTTATCTAAAACGAGAATAGACTGTAGTTACTTTGACGAGCTCATCAGTGAAATATACAAGCAGAGAGGGCAAGTGTGAAGATGATAAGGACAGCAGGTAAACCCATGTTCAAAGACTGCATTTTAAAAAAAATGCTCATCTTTCTCTTCTCTATACAAGGTGTTCCAAAAATTGCTTTAGACTTTCCAGGGGCCATCGTAGGAAAACAACTGCAACTACACGGGAAAAGTGTGTGTTATTTTTGTAAAGAAGTGCTCAAAGTTTTAGACATGCCTTAACTCACTGTGAGCTGCTCTGGTGACTCGACACACGTCAAGACGATGGTTGAGTGACTCCCATGTTTCAGGTAGCATATTTGGAGTCAACAGATGCTATGACATCCATGACTCCTTGCTTCAGAATGTTCAGATCCTGTGAAGATGGGGGTGGGGGTGGGGAACGTAAACATTGTCTTCAATGTATCCCCCCCCCCCACCCAACAAGGAAAAAAAGTCACAAGGTGAGAGATCTTTGAATCAAGAAGGTCGAGCACAATGACCCCCGGAAAGTGTAGCGGTACTTTTGGAACATCCTGTAGAATGATCTCGAACTCTACCCCTTTTTTTTTACCTAATTCTCTGTACCTGTTTCCACAAAGAATTCTAACTTCGTTTACAATTACATTTTGTCAGTTTCAGATGCCGGCTTTTACAACTGGAACCCACAGTTTAAGAAGTGGGTCGACGCCGATGGCGTGATGCACCTGGTTATTCAGAATCCGCTGAAGGAAGCTAAATTCTACGATGTCCAGATTCAGTCTGTGGAGAGAGATAAGAACATGTTTAGTCACGTGTTTCCGGCTGTAAGTACTTACTGAGTGAGAGGTGTACCTGTCTGTGTGATAGTGAGCAAAGGGAGATAAGCTAGCAAGGGAGACGTGATAAAGAGAATTCACGTCACGAACGAATGAACGAACGAATGAACGAACAAACGAACGAATGAACGAACATCTTTTATTTTCAAAGATTTCAGAATTGGGCACGCAGGCCCGTCTAACATTTTGCCCTTCATCATACAGCCTTCACACAGTCACAGTCATTCAGCATTTGTTAATAAGCATAATAATAATAATGAAGACACAATTAAATGGTTACATAAATAAATAATAAACTATCTCTTGTCCATACATTCCACACTCTGATTTATGTAACTCATGAAATAAACTGAACATTCTTACATTCAATCAAAACTAACAAGTTTATAGAAAAGCAGTATAAAAATATACAGCAATCATGCCATACTTTTAACTAATTTAGACTTTGACAGTCAGTCTGTCTATCTGTCATTTGCATGTCCCTTGCGGAACTTTGCCTCCCTAACAGTTATCCTGTAGGACTCTCGTACTTTGACAGTACATATATATATATATATATATATATATATATATATATATATATATATATATCTTATATTATATCTTATATCCTTCCCGTGCCGTTAAACGTCACATAGGGCTCGCAAAGTAGTTCGCCAATTTTTCCTGTCTTCGGCGAGTCTTTCAACCTCATCAAAGGATTTTATGCCTGTTAACTTTGCCTCTCTTAATAATGTCCTCTTCAGAGTTTCCCGCGGTCTGCCCCTTTTTCTTCGGCCTGTTGTGTTCCACTTGATAGCTTGTTTTGGGATTCTCTGATCATTTCTTCTCATTAAGTGACCAACATATGTCCATCTCCTTTTCCTGATCACCCATGAGACTGGTTGTTGTTCAGTCATCTGTCTTATCTCTGCATTGTTCTTGAATTCATTCCACTTGATGCCGAGTATTTTCCTTAGGCATTTGTTTTCAAAAGAGTCTAATTTCTTGTCTATTTCTTTAGTTGTTTTCCAGCTTTCGCATGCATAAATGAGGGTGGATATTACATTTGAATTGAATAGTCTTAACTTGGTTTTTGTGCTTATAACTTTTGAATTCCATATGTTCTCAAGATTCTTGAAGATTGATGCTGCTTTTGCAATTCTGATCCTAACTTCCTTTCTAGTGTCACCATCCTGGTCTATGTAGCTGCCAAGGAATGCAAATTGATTGACTTCTTCAATATCTGTCCCTTCTATGTGTATTTTTCCATTTTGATTGATGGGAATTTTCATTATTTTTGTTTTGTCCTTGTTAATTTCAAGTCCTATTTTGCTAGACAGTGAAGACAGGCTATCTGTTTTTTTCTTGCATGGAATTCACATTATTACTGATAAGAGTTATGTCATCAGCAAAATCAAGGTCTTCTAGTTGGGTCCCATGTACCCAGTCAATACCTGTGTTACCTGTGCAGCATTTTTTCATTATGAAGTCTATTGTAATCCCAAAAAGTAAAGGAGACAGTATACATCATATATATATATATATGCAAGAACATGCAGATACATATATTGACACAAAAAAATGCAAGTACATACCACAAATATACAAAAACATGCACACATATACATATAGACACACAAATATATGCTGTCACATACGTACACATACACACACATAATGTATACATATATATGCATATACACACATATACATTCATATATATTATATGCATATACACACATATACATCCATATATATGTGTGTGTGTGTGTGTAATACACATATGTATATAACACACATACATACATATCGAAGGTGGCCAGGTTGGCTGAGTCGATAGGTGCTCGGTTTACTAATCCGGTAGCACCGGGTTCACGTTCCAGCAGTGGGATTTGTTCTGGCACACACCAAAAGGGCCCCGGGATCCACCCAGCCTCTAAAAATGGGCACCAGAGAAATGTGGGAAGGTAAATGCGGCCAAAGGTGTGATACTGACCACATTAGACTTTCATGCGCCGAAGGTCGTGGAAATACGGGCCCTAGCACCTTATCTTAATGCCGTGGAAACCGGAACTTTATCTTTTACCTTTACACATTATGGAAGAACACGAGAGATTGATTGATTGATTGATCTTTATTTCAAAAGGGTTAAGAATTGGGCACGCAGGCCCGTCTGACATTCTGCCCTTTATCATACATCTTTCACTCTATTCCAGACATTCTACAAGAGAGTAAAGTGAAGAGGACAAGCAGAAAATTTTGATTTTAAAATTACAGTTTCATCCACAGGAGACGGAGACATGAAGACATACATGCATAATACATATTTACCTCTCTCTCTCTCTCTGTCTCTGTCTCTCTCTCTCTCTCTCTCTCTTTCTCTGAACCTTAAATGCCCAAGACACATAGAGCTTCCGCGTAGGTTTTCCACAAATGCCTGTCCTTCGCCTTTTTTTTCCCCCGCTTTTGCCCATGTGAGCCCTCTCTTGCTCAACATCCTCTCTGTTGTTCTTCTCCATGTCTCCTTTGGTCTGACCTTACCTCTGTTCCCATGTGGTGTCCATCTTAGCGCTATCGGATCATAAATAGGGACTAAGGAGGGTCTGGAGTAGGGACAGCACCCCTGTCAGGTAAGAGGACATCAGACTGCTACAGAAAAGTTATAGTTACCTCATACGTGCACAGTTACCCATACCAAGGACACACATAAACATACATATATGCTTACATACTTACTTGCACCCTTACATGCATACGAAAGACCGCGAAAATTTTCAATGGATGGATGGATGGATGGATGGATGGATGGATAGATGGATGGATGGATGGATGGATGGATGGATGGATGGATGGATGGATCTAGCAGAAAAAGATATGCAAATATATCAAAAACTGACCAAAATACCTCCTTCCATTATGACCGCCCCTGTTGGACATGCCCCTGTCCACATTTTCCCAAATTTTCTGACCTCTATAACTCTCATTCTACCGGCATGGCACATGATGATAATGAAAAGATTATCCTATTTACCACAGGTCTTCTCTCCAGTGATGTCTAGAAAGCAGCTTTCTTGTACGTTCGTGTGCTGAGTGAGTTGCACGTGTGAATGAACTGAACTAATGCTCAGTAAAACTGGTCTTGACTAATTAACTGCAGTGGTTCCCAAACTGGGCCCTTGGTATGTTCCAGGGGGAAGGGAGAGGATGGGAGGTGAGGGAAAGGAGCAGGTAACAATGTAATAACCTGAGCGAAACAAGTTTCTTGAAGGGAGGTCAATAAGGATGTGGTTTAGGAAACAAAGGGGCTTCATTTAAAAAATGTATGAGAACCGCTGGTTTATCAGATCACTTTCTAAATGTACAGGTGCCAGATAATCGCTCGCACGATGAGCCAATGGTTGTGAATCAGGATGGACTTCCACATTTTCTGATACATGGTCTAAACAAGGAAGACAACTACACAATCTTGGTAAGCGTTAGCCGTTCAAGTGTACAAATTATCTCCACTGTTAACAGGCATGTTTTAGTTGACTTAAAAAGTTGACGAAATGTTTCTGAACAGTTGAATATCAAGCAAACAGCACTTTGTTAAAGGGGGTCCTACTTTCTTTGTAAGGTGGCTCGGTTAGACCAAACATTAGTTTACCGTGCTCAAAATAAATGGATGAAAGATTTCGACCAAATGGGATGTACCCGAGGTCATTATAATCATTTAAATAGCTCTGATCTTGTCTCACTTAAGAAGAGTTCTCAGCCTGTCTCACATCGAAATGGCTATCACCCTGTTTTACCTGGACATAGTTCTTATCTTCCGTCATCTTGAAATAGTTCTCGATCTCTCTCAACTTGAAATAGTTCAATCTATCTCAACTTGAAATAGTTCTCAATCTCTCTCAACTTGAAATAGTTTTCAATCTCTCTCAGCTTGATATAGTCCTCGATCTCTCTCAGCTTGAAATAGTTCTTAATCTATCTCAACTTGAAATAGTTCTCAATCTATCTCAGCTTGATATAGTCCTCGATCTCTCTCAGCTTGAAATAGTTCTTAATCTATCTCAACTTGAAATAGTTCTCAATCTATCTCAACTTGATATAGTTCTCAATCTCTCTCAACTTGAAATAGTTCTCGTCCTGTCCCATCTGGAAGTGGTTTTCGTTTGTCTCACCTGGAAATAGTTTTTATTCTTTCTCACCTGGAAACAGTTTTTATTCTGTCTCACCTGGAAATGGTTTTAATTCTGTCTCACCTGATAGTAGCTTTCGTTCTGTCTCACCTGGAAATTCATTCTGCCTCACCTGATGCACCTTTCATTATATCTCACCTGGGAATAGTTTTCGTTCTGTCTCACCTGGAAACAGATCTGATCCTGTCTGCCATATAAACAGCGTCTCCATGCACAGCGAGTCAGCGAGACCTGCACAAAGAACATGTCTTATATAGAATATCAAACTCTGAGATTTGATAGTGGATGGATGGGAAAAGGAATGCCAACTTTGACGTGAAACTCGGTCGTTTAAAATCAAATTGGCATATCCTCGGAGAGTTTACATGAGCTGACAAAATCATTGGAGAGCCTACGGACGTACGGAATTTATTTTTCAACAGAATTGGGCCCGCAGGTCTGTCTGCATTCTGCCTTTCATGTCTTATCTTTCATTCTAGACTCAGTCAATAAAGCAGTGGTATTATATACGTATACAGAACAATAATAAATATGAAATTTAATAACTTTTATTTATAACCTTTTATAAAAAGAGCTATATATATTCAGCAATAGAATATATAAATGAAATATTTCATACAGATTTTTATAAACTGCCGCATAAATTCCATGAAATACAACGAGAATCTATAACGTGAAGTATTCTTTGCCTGAGAGAGACTTCACACAAAGAAATCTGTGTGTAAAAAAACGTGGTTTGTAGTAACAAAAAAATCACTGGAGTGAATACAAGAAAAGAAATGAGAATATGAGCTAGACCTTTTAATTTTTTTTTACTACCAAATATTTGTTCCATCATCATCAGCATCATCATCATCTTGTGCCGTCTACCTACGGAAGGTTGGCTGCAATGAATCTCCACTTCGCCCTGTTTCTAGCCTTCGTAGAGCAGTCCGCCAACCTGATCCCTGTCCATCTCTTGATGTTGTCCATCCACCTATATCGCTGTCCATCTCTTGATGTTGTCCATCCACCTATGTCGCTGTCCATCTCTTGATGTTGTCCATACACCTATGTCGCTGTCCATCTCTTGATGTTGTCCATCCGTCTATGTCGCTGTCCATCTCTTGATGTTGTCCATCCGTCTATGTAGCTGTCCATCTCTTGGTGTTGTCCACCCGTCTATGTCGCTGTCCATCTCTTGATGTTGTCCACCCATCTATGTCGCTGTCCATCTCTTGATGTTGTCCACCCATCTATGTCGCTGTCCATCTCTTGATGTTGTCCACTCATCTATGTCGCTGTCCATCTCTTGATGTTGTCCACCCATCTATGTCGCTGTCCATCTCTTGATGTTGACCACCCGTCTATGTCGCTGTCCATCTCTTGATGTTGTCCATCCACCTATGTCGCTGTCCATCTCTTGATGTTGTCCATCCACCTATGTCGCTGTCCATCTCTTGATGTTGTCCATCCACCTATGTCGCTGTCCAGCTCTTGATGTTGTCCATCCACCTATGTCGCTGTCGTCGTCCTCTTCTCTTTCCCTTCGATCTTGCCCTCAAGAACGGTCTTCAGTAGAGTATTGTGTCATTTGACGTGCCCAAAGTATCTCAGCTGACTTGTTTGTATGATTTTCAATGTTTTCCTTTCCACTTCTATCCTGTTTAATACTTCTTTCTTTGTTTCTTCTCTGTCCACGGGATTCGCCATATTCTTCTGTAAATATCCACATTTCAAGGGCCGCAATCTTCCTTTCTGCTGTCTTATTCAAAGTCCAGGCTTCTGTGCCACAAAGGAAGATTGAGTACCTGTAGCATTTTAAGACAGGTAATCTCAGCTGCTGTGATATTTGCTTTCCATGTAAGGATCTTCCTCATTCTGTTGAAGGTGATTTTTTCACACCATTATTTTCTGTTAATTTTAGTTTCACGTTTTCCATCTTATGTTATCACGTGACCCAAATGCCTGGAACTTTTCACCTGTTCCGTGTTATCGAAATGTTCCATTTCCCAAAAAATTTTAGATGGACGTTCTGGACGGAAATGAAACTCGTCTTCCACATATTTTGAGCATCCAGACAAATCCCTTCGGTCTGAGTAAGTATACCATCTTTTTTTTCTGCACATTACTTCCTTTCCGTCAGTACTTCTTACTTTACTTATTAATTCTGCTACAAATCTCAGATCAAGAACCCTAGGTCATTAAAAAGAAATCAAAGCGCCAGAATGTAAAAAAAAGTAAAGATAGTCCCATAGCAAATGCCGTAGGGGATGAAGAGTTAGAGACCTCATTATGCCGGGCCATCAGCGTATGAGGTAGGGTGACCAGTTCCTTTCCTCGCTGCCTTTACTTCCCAGACTTTCTCTGGTACCCATTTTACGAGGCTGGGTCGACCTCGGGGCCGTATTGGTCGGAAAAAAAAATCCCGCTCAGCTGGGGATTCGAACCCTCGACCATTTGGTTGCTAGACGAGTGCTCTAACCACTACGCTAGCCGGCCCACCGTAGGTCATTAAAAAGAAATCAAAGCGCCAGAATGTGACCAAAAAAAAAAAAAAGGGACGAATCAAAGGCAAGAGATACAAAATAAACAGCTGTAAGTAATATAACACATGATTCATAACACATTAACGATAACAAAACAAAGTATAACAGAGAAGTGTTATTCCTGTGAGTTAGGATAAGTGTGATAATGGCTGCAGTAAAACGGTGTCTAGCGGAGCTGAACAAAGTCGTACTATGGTGTCATTTAACAAGCAAAAGATAAGAGAGATGATAAGAAAGATGATAAGAGGGAAGCAAGTTAGCAATAGTAGAAAATTAGAACACAGTGAAATAGTTATGAAATAATTAGAATGTTCTTTTTTAAAAAAAAAATCTTGATTATTATACGGCTTCTGTTGTAGTGGCTTTGAGTATGTGATTGTGTATGTCTATATAACTTTGATATTCTATAGCTTTTAAATTGAAAGAATAAAATGTTCAAATTGCACACAATAATACCTAAGGGTTTAAACATGTGACATTTTCGTGCATCTGTGTGACGAGAATTTGTTAGTCCCAGAGGTTCTCACGTTAGTATGGTGCGTGGCCTCCGCTTGCATCTATCAGCGACTGACATCTGGGCATAGATGCGATCAGATACCTGATGTGCGCCTGTGGGGTGGCTGCCCACTTTTCCTGGAGTGCCTGCCACAGATCATGACGATTGGCTGGAAAAACGTTTCGGCCACAAACACGTCTTTGCAGCTCATCCCATAGGTGCTCGATCGGATTCATGTCTGGAGACAGGGATGGCCATGGAAGGGTGAGAATGTTGTTGGCAGTCAGGAGCTGTGTGGTGAACCGTGCAAAATTGGGTCTGGCGTTTTCCTGTTGAAACACAGACCTTTGCGCAGCCAAAGATGGAAGGACATGGGGTCGAATAATTTCATTGACTTATCGTTGTGTATTCAAGCCTCCTTCAATCTGCACCAATGGACTCCTTCCGTTTAAAGTGATCATTCACCATACCATTACACCTCCACCACCGTGCGGCACAGCTTCATCAACGCAATTTTGGGCAAAACGTTCATTTGGCCTACGGTAGACCCTTCTCCGCATATCATGGCGGTGCAACAAAAAGGAAGATTCGTCACTCAATTAGACACGTCTCCATTGATTGTCAGTTGTCTAGGGCCGAAGCTGGTTGGCCCAAACAAGTCGATTTTGGCGATGGCGTCTAGTTAAGACAGGCCCTCGGTGAGGTCGTCGTGCCACCAGTCCAGCTTCATGCAGTCTATTTTGGACAGTTTGATCAGACACACGACGTCCTGCAAACAATGACTGGCCACTTGAGGAAGCTGTAGTAAACCTGTTTCTGAGGTGATGAACCAGAATAAAGCGATCATCAGCTGCTGCTGTCACCCTGGGTCGTCCACTGCGGTGCCGGTCTTCGGCTGAGCCAGTGGCTTGGAAACGGTGCCAAAGTCGACTGATGCTACTCTACTGCACGTTTAAATGCCTGGAAACCTGACTTTGACTTTCGCAATGTTTCGTAAATTTTACGATAGACGCGCCATATTTGTCTGCTTGAAAATTAACTGAATTTTTTGTGTAACCTCATCCTTTTGTAGGGTTTCATTTGCGTGGGAAGTGAGTTGTGCTCACTACAAAAAAATATTGACTTTTCCATAAACGCAACGTGAGTTATGGTTTTTAAAAATGCGTCATTAGCAAGGGCAGCTACTGCGTTCTGACTATACACGAGAATAGCAAAATTCACGCTAAATCATGGACCTGATATCTTGGTGACAATTTCTGGTTTGGTTTGGTCTGAGATACTCGGGAAAAAAATTGTCATAACATATAAAAGAAATGAAGTTTATATCAGCTATGCGTTTCTTTTTTTTTTAGACAGTATATATATATATATATATATATATATATATATATATATATATATATATATATATAATATACCTGGTTGAATGGAACGGTTATAACCATTCTATTGTTATGATTATCTCCTGTCGCTCACTCCCCCTATCACCCCCCTCCAACTTCATTCTTCTCTACTGTACATATAGTTCTGAACAACACTGGTCATTTATTTATAATTAGCTTGAATCTGATTGTTAAGTGTGAATATTGTCAGACATTTGCAAGTCCCTTGCGGAACTTTGCCTCCTTAACAGCACTCCTGTAGACCTCTCGGTTGTAAGCAAGATGCCCTGCTCCTGATGCATCCATTTCCAGATCATCAACGATGTCTTGCAGCCATCTTCACCTTGGTCTTCCTTCTCTTTCTTTTTTCCCATTATGTACCCTTTCGAGACGGTTTTCTCTAGATTATCATGATGTTTAATGTGTCCAAAACATTTAAGTTTTCTCTCTTTAATCCTCTTTACTAGCCAGCCTTCTTCAATATTAAGATCTTGTAGTATGGATATATTTGTTCTTTTTTGTGTGTCCATGATATTTGAAGAACTCTTCTGTAGCATTTACATTAAAAGGCATTTATGTGTTTCTCAGCTGTTTTGTTAAATGTGCAGATCTTACAGGCATATGTTGCGATGAAAAAGATGCATGCCCTTAAAAATCTTATTTTTGTAGTTCTGTCTGCTCCTCTCCACAGATTCTTTAGTTGTTTTACCTTTTGAAGAGCGACAGATGTCCTCTTTTTAATTTCCCTCATTGTATCTCCATTATTAGTTAGTAATGATCCAAGATATTCAAAACTCCCCACCTCTTCCAATTTTTCCTGATATATATATATATCAGCTACCTTGTTTGTTTTGTCAGTTGTCATCAATTTAGTTTTCTTCGCATTAAGATTTTTGCTCTTCACTATTCTTACGGACTGACATAATTTTTCCATTCCTTTTTTGTTTGTTTTTTTTTTTGTGTGGACAGTAATACTGTGTCATCAGCATATCTAATCTCTGGTATTTTGTAACCTCCAATTGTTATGGCATCGTAATATTCTTTGTCTACATCTTCTCTAACATTCTTCATTACATTTTCAGTATACAAGTTAAATAAGTAAAGCGACAATATGCACCCCTGATGGACCCCTTGTGAGTAATGTATAATTTGATATTAGATCATTAATCAACAGAGTTTTGTAAAATTGTATTTCTTTATATCACGTCACATCCATCATCATCATCATCATCATCAACATTTATCGTCAGTCGATAAATTTGCAGATTTTTCCAGCGCAGTCTTGGCATCTCGCTTGATAGCGGATAACAGGGGAGACAACAAGCTGGTTACCATCATTGTTTCTGGTGTTTGTCTGACCGTGGCCGTGGGCGTGGCCGTTGTTGTGTTTCTGGTCCGCAGGGGCGTCATCCATCCTACCAAGCTGCAAGGCGTCTTTCATGACTTGGCCAGGAAGATGGGGCCCGTGACATCGCAAAGGGCCCAGACATGTAATAAGTTTGTTGTGGTGTTTGAAGTTTGTGTTTGTCTTGTTAATCAGCTGATACTCAGAACGTTATAGATTCACCTTGTTTGTCTTCTTCTGTTAGGTTACCGTGTTTTTCCTCATTCGTCTTTTTCCGACAGTTTATCATATTTTCCTTGTTCATTTTTCCCGACAGTTTACCATGTTTTCCTTGTTTATCTTTTCCCGACAGTTTACCATGTTTTCTTTGTTCATCTTTTTCCGATAGTTTACCATGTTTTCCTTGTTCATCTTTTTCCGACAATTTAACATGTTTTCCTTGTTCATCTTTTTCCAACAGTTTACCATTTTTCCTTTTTCATCTTTTTCCAACAGTTTACCATGTTTTCCTTGTTCATCTTTTTCCAACAGTTTACCATGTTTTCCTTGTTCATCTTTTTCCAACAGTTTACCATGTTTTCCTTGTTCATCTTTTTCCATCAGTTTACCATGTTTTCTTTTTTCATCTTTTTCCGATAATTTACCATGTTTTCCTTGTTCATCTTTTGCTGAAGAGTTTTCCTGCGAATGTGAACTAGAGGTCTTTGGCAGGTAATGCCGTGGTGAATACAGCATAATAGAGGCATCATATCCAAGTGGGAATATGCTGTCAGAAGCTGTTGTGCATAATAAACTTCTCAAAAGGCTCCACCGCTATACTGAACACATCTATCTTCTCTACTACATTGGCCAGGCTATTACGGAGGAAGAATGGGTTTGTGGTGACCTTGCGATTCCATCTAAAACAGTTATCTTAGCGTTCTTTCCCTCCCCCTTCGTTTAAAGAATGAGAACCACTGTTATAAGTTCCAGAGATCGCCATAATCCCCAGGGCATTGGAGTCTGATAAAGAAGTACTGCAAAATCTCTGGGTTTTTTTTTTTAGCTGAACCCGAGGACTAAAAAAATAGCCCCTATAACCCGCTCCCAAACCGACACGATGCTGTACCTTAACATCTTCAGCGCAACGGTTGTAAAGAACATCAAGCTCGCAGTTCCGGGTAAACTGGAGAAGAGAAGAAGACGAAGAACAACAACAACAACAACAAGAACTATAGTATGTGATATGTATTCAGAATAATATCTCTATGATGTTTCTTTTGTTTTTAATACTATACAGCTGTGACTTTGGCTCCATTGCTCAGTGATGATGATGATGATGATGATGATGATGAAAGCTGCCATAAAAGCCTTCATATTTTCTGGGCAAAACAAGGTTGGAACAAGAGGAGTAATTGGCATCATGTGCTCCCCTAGAAAGTATCAATGCCACATGCCATCTTATGGTGCAGCACCTGCCTATAACCTCCTGGAAGGTTGGTTATACGGCCTATCTTCCGTACCAGTCTCGTGGACGTTAAAAACCACATCACCTGTAACTCTTTCCTCATACTGCCACTAAACAACCTTTTATCAGGGGCTAAGGTAGGGACTTAGCTTTGGTACATCACTGGATGCCTCTGTTTTCCAGAGATCCGTATAAATGTATTAGTTATCGCTTAAGGGCACAGAATGATATCAGTTTCTTCTGCAACAGTTACCGCCATTTACTGCCACGAGAGCAATCACTTTGTTGCCGCTGTCGAGGGCCACATCTCTCTCCTCCGACGGTACAGTGGAGCTTCTTATGTCCCCATGAACTCCTGGACCAGTAAATCTGTCTGCGAGTCAAGGACACCACATGAAACGCTGGCAAGTGCCGATTTAAAAATCATCCATTGCGTGATCTATTTGTCGCCGCGATTGCGAGAGATACTGGATCTTGATCAGTCAGATTTATCACAGTCTGGTAAGAATCTTGACATCCAGTGCCGCAAAGCTCTCTTGTCCCTTCCCGAGCTCTGCTTAAGGGAAAAGACTAAGATGCTTCACCTGGTCACGTTTGACTGCTTCCACCAGGTCGAGGTCACATTTCTGGATGATCTGATAAATGCAATATGTCCACAAGAGTGGGGCAAGGAGAAGAACCTGTTCTCACCTGTAAAACTCGCTTCACTGGGTCCGAATGGCTGGAGACTTGAAAACATCGAACCCCTGCTGCTCAAACTTCATGGTCTACTTGAAGTCCCTCAAGACCTGCAACAAGATCTCAAAGACTGGGGATCTTGCAGCGAGTCTGCGAATGTCCAGCAACATTTGCTTCTTCACAGCGAACTTCAAGCTCTGGATGACTCAATTTTTTCATCTGACCACGATTCAACAAGTTATTCCATGGATTTTGACTGCGCTTCGCCTTCGCCCGAATCCAAGCTTTCATTTGACGAATCGGACTACATTTTCAGCGAAACATTTTGTAAAAGCCACGATGAACTAAATTCCCTGGACGGAGATTTCCAGCTTTCAGCCGATGCACCTTTACTTGTATTTTCCAACAGGTCTGTAGATGGATCAGATTTATGCCCGTCAGACAGCTCCTACGAAAAACCAGATCCTCAGAGCAGTTTCTTAGATCCTGAAGTCCCGTCGACCAGCAGATATCAGCCGCTGACACAAAGTGAACAAATTTCAGATTCTCCTAATCGACAACTTCTGCAGCTCAGCCACAATCAAGCAACGTCTCAGATCTATTCTAGTACGGAATGTCACGAAACCGCGGAATTGAAAGCGAGAAAAGTGGAAAGAACAAACACAGAATCGTCGGAGACAGTCATCTGGGAACTATCTTACCATAAGGAAGGAACTTCCCCGGTGAACTTTGCCGACTCCGATTCTCTCCTCAAAAACAACGATTTCATTGGACACCCCAGTCATGTGGGCGGTCTTCAGAACGAGGCTCTGGACGATAACGATTTGAATACCCAGGCGCATGCCTTCCCGCATTCTAAGCCGATGGACTGTATCATACCGCCTTCACTGTGCCATAGCACCTGTACTAGTATGGACAGTGTTTGCGAACGCATCAATAAGGTTAACGAAAACACTTCTTGGAGTGAGATTAATCTCGCAGCCGTCATCTGTGACTGAAACATTGGCATATATTCGTATAATTTGTGGATCGCAGCCGTCGTCTTTGACTGAAACATTGGCATATATTCGTATAACTTGTGGCTCGCAGCCGTCATCTGTGACTGAAACATCGACATACATAACCTGTGGCTCGCAGCCGTCATCTGTGACTGAAACATCGACATACATAACCTGTGGCTCGCAGCTGTCATCTGTGACTGAAACATCGACATACATAACCTGTGGCTCGCAGCTGTCATCTGTGACTGAAACATCGACATACATAACCTGTGGCTCGCAGCTGTCATCTGTGACTGAAACATCGACATACATAACCTGTGGCTCGCAGCTGTCATCTGTGACTGAAACATCGACATACATAACCTGTGGCTCACAGCCGCCGTCTGTGACTGAAACATCGACATACATAACCTGTGGCTTGCAGCTGTCATCTGTGACTGAAACATCGACACTTATGGCTCGCAGCTGTTTAAAAATTTGATTCTGTGGTTTGGAAAATATCCCCGTTTGATTCAGTAGCAAGCGTATTTACTGAAAGTTGAACGTAGACTGTATCAAACGGAAACCGGGCATGAATTCTGGCGTAGAGACGTTTCGGGGGAGAAGTCAGAATCAAATGGAAAACAAGAGACGCGAGGGGGGCAGAGAGATTGGACATTTGAAACACCATCATGGCTCGTTGGTACTTCGTGTCTGGTTCCCCCCCCCCCCCCCCATCTAATACTGATAGCGTCAGTTGCTATGGAAACTGATCATAGAAACCAACGTGTCAGAATCAGCGTTGCAGCAACCAGAAGTCGTCTGCTACAAGAAGATTCATAACAAAGATTATGCCCCCCCTTGTCCATTGTCTGAGACAAGTGAGTATGTCACGTGATGCCCATGAAGCGATACGAACTTGGAATGTTTATACTGGTTGAGATATAAAATGCTGCTAATGTTTGTACAAGGTCTTTGCTTTGTTTCGGCAGTAATTTACTTCTCGACCAACAGTTCGTCAAACAATGTTCTACTCTTTGTGGGTATTAAGTATTTTAATTGTTCGCTTGAAAAGTCATTTCTTTTTTACTTTATTTATCTGGGGATTTTTTCCCCCCTTTTCTATTATTTTTAGTCAAAATGATGGGCAAATGTGACAGAATATAGATATTTCCACCATAAGTAACTTAGACATAATTTTGACTGTTTTTTTTTAATACAAGTTTTCCATTACAGTTCAACATAGATTACTGAAACTCGTTGTAGACCCGGGTACAGTAATTTTGTAGAAGGGAATACGTTTCCTAAAGACTATGCTCTGAGTTCGGACAGTAAGTCAGTCTATCTACATTCTAACAAACACACACGCACACTTGCATAAATCCGCTAGAAGTAGGACGAGAGAAGCATTGCAAGAGAGTGTTGAAGATCTGAACTCACCACTCCTGGAAGTAAACACAAAGCACTGGCGAGAAATTATAACAATGTTTATTTGATTTTCTGTTATTGTTCAAGAAGATGTTCTTGGTCCTGTCTTATTATTCAAGCAGTTACTCTTTCCTCCTCACATCTCACATTGAAGTTTCATATAAATGGCAATAGAAGATTTCTCATGTTCATTTCACTGATTCATTTTAATTTGACAAATAATATCAATATGATCAATACGTATAGCTGATAACTCACTTGTAATAATAGGCATAGGCAAGATTATACACATTTCATTATTTTCATCATAGTAGCACGAAATCTCACAAAATCACAATATCATAATTCTCATAATTCTACAAGCAGTATTTAAGCAGCGTTCACAATATTCAGTAATACAAAAGCTCTTGGTAACAATTACTGTACGATCTCTTGCTACACTAGTTCAATCTAACACTATGTCTCTATCTCTACATTTCTCTTGCTGAATGCCTCTTCCCCTCCTCTCTGCGTCTCTCTCTCGCCTCCTCTATCAGAACCCCTATCTGCTCTCCGCCGGCCCTCCTTTCTGAATCCTCCTCCCTTCTTTATATTCGTAAGTTCTGACCACGCCAAAACCGGTCGCAACTGGCGTCTTCACTTTAGTCTCTTTCATCTCCGTCGTCTAATTGTTACCTCCCATTAACAAGTCCACCATCTCTTTCATGTTACCTGCTTCGGGACCTAGTCCGTTCTCTGTTCAGTCTTTGATCTACTGGTCAATTGTTCCCCCTGGGCTACTGCATGTGCGCGCGAAGTCGCACCTCTAGAACTGGACCACTCTCACGATCTATCAGATCTATCGATACGGTTTTACCTTTGATCAGGTCTTTGAAGTACCGAGTATCCGTTCCTCGCTCCTCTAACTATAACTTCTCTGCCCCCCAATACATTCTTTATTCCTGATCATATCACTAATAATAATAATAATAATAACTATAATCATTACTTACAAGGCTATGCTACAAAATAACGTCACGGACGAGTGATGGTACATGTTCTTGCCTGTGTTTAACACCAGCAGCTTATTACTGGTCTTAAGTCAAAACGTATGTCGTTCTCTTATGTCACTTCGACCTGACAGAAGGACGAGTACAAAGTCCTGTGATGAATGCACATCATTCAGGCCCAGGTTTCTCTCTTAAGTATACAGTTACGGTACATGTTGTAGTAAGCGACCAAGACCGCTCTTGAAAACAATTAGAATGTTTAATGAACTCAATATGATGATGATGAGGGCTAGACGTAGCAAATGAGAAATTATTTTCTGAGATTCGGTCACACACACATACATCTTGCCAGCAACATCAAACATTTACTGCAGGAGACGAGCCATCGAAAATATAAGCCAACAGAGAGAGAGAGAGAGAGAGAGAGAGAGAGAGAGAGAAAGGAGGTTTTGATTGATTGATTGATCTTTATTTCAAAAGGGTCAAGAATTGGACACGTAGTCCCGTCTGACATACAATTTTCATTCTGTTCTAGACATTCTAGAAATATGCTGCTCATATAACACATACAGAGAGAGAGAGAGAGAGAAATCCAGCATTCTTACTCTCACTATCTCAACCACACTGTATGCGTGTAAACCAAAGACTACAACACGTCCGCCATCTCAAGTGTTCCGAACATTCTCTGCTTCTCTGTAGTTGATATTACAGCACCGTGCTATCCCTATAGTTAATCGTACAGGGCCGTGCTGTCCCTATAGTCAGTCGTACAGCGCCGTGCTGTCCCTATAGTTAATCGTACAACGTCTTGCTGTTCCTGTGGTTAATCGTACAGGGTCGTGCTGTCCCTATAGTCAATCGTACAGCGCCGTGCTGTCCCTAAGTTAATCGTACAGCGTCTTGCTGTTCCTGTAGTTAATCGTACAGGACCGTGCTGTCCCTATAGTTAACAATACAGCGCAGTGCTGTCCCTATAGTTAATCGTATGGTGCCGTGCTGTCCCTATAGTTAGCAATACAACGCAGTGCTGTCCCTATAGTTAATCGTATGGCGCCGTGCTGTCCCTGTAGTTAATCGTACAGCGTCATGCTGTTCCTATAGTTAATCGTACAGCGGTACAGCGTCGTGCTGTCCCTATAGTTAATCGTACAGCGCAGTGCTGTCCCTACAGTTAATCGTACAGCGCCGTGCTGCCCCTATAGTTAATCGTACAGCGCCGTGCTGCCCCTACAGTTAATCGTACAGTGCCGTGTTGTCTCTCTAGTTAATCGTACAGCGCCGTATTGTCCATATAGTTAATCGTACAGCGCCGTATTGTCCATATAGTTAATCGTACAGCGCCGTGTTGTCCCTATAGTTAATCGTACAGCGCCGTGTTGTCCATATAGTTAATCGTACAGCGCCGTGTTGTCCCTATAGTTAATCGTACAGCGCCGTAGTGTCCCTGTAGTTAAGCAAAGAATACTATGCTGTATCATATTTTTGAACATGAAATGTCCGTGTTGCAGAAGCAGAGAATGAATGAATGAATGAATGAATGAATGAATGAATTTTAAAAGGGTGAAGAATTGGGCGCGCCGGCCCGTCTTACATTCTGTCCTTTATCACTTCTTCTTTCATGCTTCCCACACTCTCGATTTAATCAGATATACAAAATTACATGAATACGAGTATTATATATATATATATATATATATATATATATATATATATATATATATAAGCATGCAAGATGAAACTATGTGAAATATAAGTATACAGATTACATGAAAAAAAAACAGAACGCAAAACGAAAATATTACATTCACAAATATAAGATAATGAACTACGTAAGAGGTAACTGATCTAGCAATATAGCTCGCACACACACACACACACACACATGTACATACACGAACACAAATACATTTTCAATTGAGATCTTCTGACATTCCACCCTGGCATATTTGCTAAGATAATTTCTAACAAGATACAAGATCTAACAAATTATGTTTAGAACTATGTTCTTTTAGAATAGAACTCGTGGGCAGAGAGTCATGGTATGAGAGGTTATTAGATATTCTGTGGAGGCATATAGTTACAAGCCAGTAAATATTGAAAAAGGCTTGAGTTAAAGGACGAAGTATTACTAATGGATTTTAGATGGTAGGGAAGAGAGTTGCAGAGCTGTACCGCAGAATAAGCAAGGCTTTTCTTGTTCAGATCTAGCCTGGGTTTAGGAAGAAGAGAGTTTCTTAAACGTTGGCTATGTTTAATGCTGGTCGTAAGCAATGGCCACAAGTAAGGCGGAGCACTGTGCGACAAAATTCTATTAACAAATTTGAGTTTGTTTAAAATAATTCTATATTTGAGGGGGTAGAATTTCTAGTTCTTTGTGCTGATCTGCAGTCTGTACTGGTTGTTTGCCACAAAACAGATTTAATGCTCGTTTGTGAAGTGAGTGGAGCCTTTTTTTGTATCTGAAACGGAGATTTTAAGAGAAAAGAAAACAGAAAACAATGAAAGAAAGGATACTTTATTTTGAGCTTTTTAACAAACCTTTTCATGTGACTGTTACATCTTCACAAAGTTGTCTTTTTTTTCCTCTCGTTGTTTTCATATTGTTGACATTTGTCATTTTACACCTGTGTACATTACTTGGCATTTGAATTTCATGCTGTAGATAGAGCTAATTTGCACGTTCATTTTGAACACAAACACGCCTGGTTTGTTCATTTCATATGTGGATAACTTTGTTAATCAGCATTATATTGTTGTATGTATTAAATTAAGAAACATATTAACTAACACATCCTTATCAATGAATGTTAGAAAACGAGTCCTAAAATGCTATATTGAACCTATCTTGTTATATGGAAGTGAATCATGGACAATAGGCAAGTCTGCACAAAAATCATTGGAAGCAGCAGAAATGTGGTTTATTAGAGGAATGTTACGAATCCCCTGGACAGCAAAAATAACTAATGAAGAATGTAGGAGAAGAGCTGGAGAGACAAAAAACCTTGTCAAAAAAGATAAGAGAGAGACAATGTACTTTCATAGGACATGCAGTGAGAAGAGGGGGCATTGAAAATATTATAACAACAGGAAAAATAGAAGGAATAAGATCAAGAGGAAGACCAAGAGAAATGATACTGGACAGTCTGACGGGATGGTGTGAGAGGAGATCACCAACTGAGCTGATGGCCTGCATGAAGGATCGCGTACTCTGGAGAAGCATAATAGCCAACGCCAGTCGGCACGGCACATGATGATGATGATGATGTATTAATTCTGAATATTTGCCCCTGCATGTTACTTAGAGCCTTAACAACAACTAACGAGGAACAAGATGTATTCTGGTGTTATGGGAAGTGGTGGCAACAGTATTTCTGGGTTATCGTTATTGGGTCCCGATAACGTTCGCATATGTCCAGATCTCTTCCTGTAGGCGGCTCTCTACAAGTTATACACATGTAGTTTGATACAACAAAAAGACTGACTTCTCGGTCAAGTCTCACTCAGTTTAATTCACTCCAGCATCGGACACAGAACATTCAAGAGAACACACTGTCCTAGCTCCCTCAATCTTCACAGGTTCGAATAATCAACCAAAACAACTCACGCCGGAAATAATCTTGATTCCCTTCAATGGTCACTAAATAAAAAACAAACATGGATGATGCAGACCGTCCGTGTTAAACCAATACTCCCGACTAAAAGGACATACAACTGACTGTTCACTGCGATTTGTCCTGTCTTGGACTGCCTGTCGCCATCTTTGTTCCAGCTAAAACTTATTGCAGGCGTCATCCCGCCGATCTGAGTCTCAAGTTGGTCGGTCGTATTTTGCTTAACAGCCTTCAGCAATTATTATCACTAACCTTCTCGAGAATTCGTTGATAAATACCTTATATCACAGGTTTGGCCTCAGCTTGTCCAACCGACACAAAATGATAATGGCTACCCCTGACCTTTCTCTCTCTCTTTCTCCCTCCCTCTCTCTCTCTCTCTCTAACCTTTGATGTCATACTTCCCGCCAGTCGGTCGCAGTCGCTCGGCACCTTCATTCGTTCCTTTACACACCCAGGAAGGAAGATCTTATCTAAATCCACGTATACCATAGCGCTCTATAAATCAAAAAATTCAACAAAGCTCTCGCATCGGCCGCCCAAACCCGAACTGACTAGAAAATGTTCAGCAAAGGCTTCACAGCCTAGAAGAGTTCACTTCCAATCGTTGCCGTAAGCTCGACGATTGCATGCACACGTCACACAAGTGAAAACCTTCAACTTACACTAGGTCCTTCTCCTTCTTCTTCTCCTTCTTCTTCTTACTCTCCTTCTCCTTCTTCTTCTCCTTCTTCTTCTCCTTCTTCTTCTCCTTCTTCTTCTCCTTCTTCTTCTCCTTCTTCTTCTCCTTCTTCTTCTTCTTCTTCTTCCTTCTTCTTCTTCTTCTCCTTCTTCTTCTTCTCCTTCTTCTTCTTCTTCTCCTTCTTCTTCTCCTTCTTCTTCTTACTCTTTCGCTTCTATCACCGCGACCGCCGCGTGATCCTCCTGAATTTACTCCTGCAGTCCTCGATAGGTCCCGTGGTCCCCCTGTGGTCCCCGAAAGGACCACACGAGATCCCTTAGAGGACCACAAGAGGTTCAGAGTATCGCAGGGCTTGGGTCTGTATTCTCGATGGGTCTCAGAAGCGGGATTGCGTGGCACTGTGGTTTTCGTTACACTAGTTTAATCTAGAGTTGGACTTTCTCACTGGAAAACCTCGACGTGTTTTTAGATACCCGTGTATCACCGCCGGGTGAGAGGTGTTTGCCACTCCAGTCCAGCGTTGGACTTTCTCACCGAAAAACCTCAGCGTGATTAGGATACGCATACATCCCCGTCGGGTGAGAAGTGGTTGCCTATTTAGACTGCTCTGGTCCAGTGTCTCCGACTTCAGCATTTTGTGGTCGTGGCCGCTACCTTTCCTAGTTGTGACCAGGACGGAGCTTTTGTCCAGGTGGATGAATCCTCGCCACTAGTAAGTTTCATCCCTGGGTTAAACCGGTTTAGGCATATTGCCCCAGATTGGAGTGTTTAGGACGTGTTCGACCTCTAGAGTGGAGGTACCGTGTCATGAGTAGTCATCGTTTCACCCGTAGGTTAAGCTGGTTTAGGCATATTTTACCAGTATGGGTGTATATCGGACGTGGCCGGCCTCTAGAGCAGAGGTGCTGTGGTATGAGTAGCTTTCGCCGTGAGACTACTGGACATACCGATCAAACTTCACTTTATCCTTTCCATCACCTTTTTACAGCGGCGCCGCCCGGCAACCTTAGTCGCATTTTCGCATTTTCTTCATTGGCCGGGGGGAGTTTCGCTCCACGCGCGGCATCCGAAGAATCTCGCCAGCAATGACACAAGATGTGGCCTCGACATCGTTTTGGCGGTTCCTGCTCATATTCAAGGACATATCCAGCGAAGGAAAGGTAATATAATAGCAGTTATTTGTTAAGTATCAGAAAGTTGTCTGGAGATTCAATGTGGTTTTTGAGCTGATTGAGATTTGAGATCACAAGCTAAACTGACACGTAACAATATCCACATGCATGAAGACTAAGAACTCTGTTGAGCTTTTTTCTTTGGAGCGAAGACGCTGTCCGATCTGGCCGTCAGTGAAACCATAACTGCTGTCACGCTAGCGTCGTCAGGGGTTGGCAAACTATAGCTGATCAAGATGTCCCACCTCTCCCTTGTCTCCTTCAGAAACTTGGCTATCCTGGAGAACGGGATAAGGATCGTCATAGTTCTTGCGGACCACATTCTTTTTTATCTTTCAGGGGTTGATTAAACTCTGCCATGACCTCCTCCAAGTCGACATGACGCTGTACCCTCAACATCTTGACATTAGTAGTAGCAGTAATAGTAGTAGTAGTAGCAACAACAACAATAGTAGTAGTAGTAGTAGTAGCAGCAACAATAGTTGTAGTAGTAATAGTAGTAGTAGTAGTAGTAGTAGTAGTAGTAGCAACAATAATAGTAGTAGCAGCAGTAGTAGCAACAGCAGCAGTAGTAGTAGTAGTAGTAGTAGCAGTAGTAGTAGTAGCAATAGTAGTAGTAGTAGCAATAGTAGTAGTAGTAGTAGCAATAGTAGTAGTAGTAGTAGTAGCAATAGTAGTAGTAGCAATAGTAGTAGTAGCAGTAGCAGCAGTAGTAATAGCAATTAGCAGTAGTAGTAGAAGTAGTATTAATAGCAGCAGCAGTAGTAGTAGTAGAATTAGTAGTAGTAGTGACATTATTAGTACTTTTAGTAGCAGTAGAAGTAGTAGTAGTAGTAGTAGTAGTAGTAATAGCAGTAGTAGTAGTAGTAGTAGTAGTAGCAGTAACAGTAGTAGTAGTAGTAGTAGTAGCAGTAGTAGTAGTAGTAGTTGTTGTTGTTGTTGTTGTTGTTGTAGTGGTGGTGGTATTTCAGCTTTTTTCTTTAGGAGACATATCCTGATGTGAGATGATGGAGTTTAGTCTCTGACAGGCGACCTTGGATCACTTTTAGACAGACTGTTACACAATGCTAGCTTTTCGACATGTTCTCCTACCTTGTGTATTCCCTCACGTGATAAGTCTAGAAGAAATAAGCAACATTTGGCTGTTGGTTTGGCTGTGTTTCCAAGTACTTTAGAGTCGAGCTTAATATTTTTTTATACCCAGCTTTGATTCTGACGGCATTAGAAAGTCGATTCTAACAAGTTTCCATTGCGTCTCACTGATCGAACGACACTCTCAAACAGAAGTCGATTCCCCACGCATACTTCCACCACGATCTAGGGATCGCCGCTAGCAAAGACAGAGAGAGCTAAGGTTTTGACTGACTGCGATACGTCATTCTCTTGTATTCGAATAGATACTTTTTTATACTCTTTTGCCCTTTAACACATACTCGAATACGGACATTTTCACAAACAAATAACCGAATATGAACATTTTGTTAACAGGGGAATCGAACATGAACATTTTTATTTTAAAAAGTCCAATTTTAATAACTATTTCAACAGAGATTCGTAATTAAATATTTGTATTAGCATAATCGAAAACAATTATTTGTGTATGCATGTATATACATATATATTTGTATTAGAAGATGATGGAATGTTAACATCATTAGAGGGTCAAATTATGATTCGAATACTGATGTAGCATGAAACCAATGTCGTGTTGTGGGAAGCCATTTTGTTGTTCCTGTTTGTATGTTCTTGATGGCGTTTTTGATGTTGTTAAAACGTGCCTTGTCTACAAAATAAACTGAGAATGTCTACAGCACGTTAATATTGTCCATGTTTTATTTCAAAAACCCTTTTTTTTTGTTCCATCATCATCATCATCATCATCATTGTGTGCCCTTTTCGCATCAAAATTTTATAACAGCATTTCTGGGTAATTAGTTTTTAGCCCACATCATAAACTGTATATTGTACATTTTTAAAATAAAAAAAGTAATTAAAAAGTAAAATAGTTTCAGATATGCAACAAAAGGATGATGCCAAATGAGTTCTTAGCACTTCACCTATGTACTGTGCATTTTATGCTTTGAAGGTGATACTGGCAAAATGTGTTATATGTCTATACCTTGCACATGACCTCTCCGTGATCTTCGAGGAAGGAGAGTTACTGCGTAGGTGGCGCTTGTATAGAAGACTTCTTCATTCGTTCTCTTCAGAAACTAAAAGAAAGGGCGTCCTTTTCTTACTCCTCATCCAGCTCTTTTGCCTTTTTATCAAGATCTTCACCGCATGATCGACTGAAAGATCTAGAACAGCTACTCTTAATATTTGGGCATTGGAAGGATTTTGGGGGTTCACAGACCAGGAAATTGATTGGCTCGATTAAACAAAACGTCACAGCATCGTCTGCGTTCTATTTATTGATTTATTTGTAATGAGGGATCCACAGCGGTTCTCAGGTTAAAAAAAAAGGAGTTAACGGCTGTTCTCAGGACAGAACACTGGTCCACGCGAAGGAAATGCTGAGAACCAAGGATTTAGAATCTTTGCAGTTACTTAAGAAACCAAAAGATTCGTTGTTTTTTACTCTGAAGCTGGCATATACTTATCTTATCTTATATCTTATATCCTTCCCGTGCCGTTAGACGTCACATAGGGCTCGCAAAGTAGTTCGCCAATTTTTCCTGTCTTCGGCGAGTCTTTCAACCTCAACAAAGGATTTTATGCCTGTCATATACTAGGTACAGATATATTGTGAAATTACAAGCAGTTACTGGGAAAAGCCGAGTGCCCCGTCCTTTTGTTGTTTGTTACTTTGAATTTAAATGTAAAAAACAAAAATCTCAGCAAAAATTCATAATTTTGTACTTAGATGCTGGTAACTGATGCAAGGAGACAGCGCCACTGCAGTCAAGACATTCCCATATCTGCTCTACTGCCCTTTCCAGTGTCAGGTGTATGTGTGTGTGTGTGTGTGTACTGATAATCCCTGTCACGCGCTGACTTTTGGTTCATCTCTTTCGCCCCATTCCCTCATTTGCGGAAGGGGCGGGGATAGGGGGGGGGGCCTTCGAGGTGTCTGATTTATCCAGTCTCAGAATGGAAACTGGGGATTTGACAACCAGTGTGGGAGTCACAACTCCTGCTTTTTCAAATCCTTCTCACAACTCCTGCTTTTTCAAATCCTTCTCACAACTCCTGCTTTTCAAATCCTTCTCACAACTCCTGCTTTTTCAAATCCTTCTCACAACTCCTGCTTTTTCAAATCCTTCTCACAACTCCTGCTTTTCAAATCCTTCTCACAACTCCTGCTTTTTCAAATCCTTCTCACAACTCCTGCTTTTTCAAATCCTTCTCACAACTCCTGCTTTTTCAAATCCTTCTCACAACTCATGCTTTTTCAAATCCTTCTCACAACTCCTGCTTTTCAAATCCTTCTCACAACTACTGCTTTTTCAAATCCTTCTCATAACTCATGCTTTTTCAAATCCTCACAACTCCTGCTTTTCAAATCTTTCTCACACACATAAAACACCCGCGGAGTGATACTTGTAAAAGAGTGCGCCGCTGACCGGGAAATCACAGAACAAAAATTCTAAGATTAAAATGTAAAATGAGGAGGGGAAAAAAACAGAAAGAAAAAACTTCAGCATTTCCATTATACGTTGGCCGTATTTGCGGACGTCATTAATCTGCTGGGCCCTGCCTTGCCATTAATGATAGAAAGAAATGAGAAATGTTAACATTTCTGAGAGTATGCGCAAGGGGAATAACAAATGTAATTTTACAGAACTGTTTGCATTTAGAGAGCAATGTTAACAGTTTTGGGTAGCAAGTTTGTCCAGAACGATTGGCTGATGTCTTCACTTCTTGCTTATTTTCTCTATCTATCTATCTATCTATCTATCTATCTATCTATCTATCTATCTATCTATCTATCTATCTATCTATCTATCTATCTATCTGTCTGTCTGTCTGTCTGTCTGTCTGTCTGCTATTCTTACGGCTCCATTTCAAGACATTATCTAGACCAGTGGTCATAGCTGGTGGCCAGTGGACTCCCGAAACTCTGGTTGTACAGTACAAAAACTCAATGTCTTTTTTTTCATAATTGTCTCTGTGAAATATTTAACAACCTATGTTTCGGCGAATCCTATGTTGAGGAATGATCTTTTTTCAACGTTTAAAAACATCAAATATTGAACCAGATATGAAAGCGATTGTTCGGAATAAAAGGAGGCAAGATCTCTCACCATATTTAGGTTAGTTGCCTGTCACACTTTTATATTCCGTTCATTTGTCAGAAAAAAAGTTGGAATGATAACTGCTGCGTAGTTTTTCTTAACTACATTGTTATGATTTTGAAAATTCACCAAGTTTGTAGTGTGGTCTTTTAGTGTAGTGCATCGTTTACTCATTAAAGGTTACCCGCATTTTCTGAGTAAAAAATATTTTGCATTTAAAGCACATAGCTGCCATACAGATATGAAACTTTTCCAAAGTTTGAGGGTCCGTGGCCTGGATTTTGAAACAGCAGGGGTTCCGTGGCCTGGATTTTGAAACAACAGGGGGTCCGTGGCCTGGATTTTGAAACAGCAGGGGGTCCGTGGCTTGGATTTTGAAACAACAGGGGGTCCGTGGCCTGGATTTTGAAACAGCAGCGGGTCCGTGGCTTGGATTTTGAAACAACAGGGGGTCCGTGGCCTGGATTTTGAAACAGCAGGGGGTCCGTGGCTTGGATTTTGAAACAACAGGGGGTCCGTGGCCTGGATTTTGAAACAGCAGGGGGTCCGCGAATGTTTGTAACTTGGGAACCACTGATCTAGTCCTTGCTCTAGTTGTCTCCCTTGTTGCTGCTGACCAATATAGTCTCTTTGACACAATCACTTTTGACTGGAAACCACTGCGCTCTCTCTCTCTCTCTATCTCTCTCTCTCTCTCTCTCTCTCTCTCGCTCTCGCTACCAGCAGTTAGAACTACCTCAGTCTGCAAAGACTAGTCACTGTTCGTGAAGATGGAAGAAAGAATTGCAAGAGGAGTTTCAAGCTCAGAGTATTTCCCACAAGTGTTAAAATCCGCAAAATTCTGATTCTGAATTATTTGACTTGGGAGCAACCACCTAACGACGTTAAACTGCTGAATTTGTGATGTAACCACATTTTTTTTTAGTTCATAACCATGATGGCTTCCATTTGATTTAATCACATTGTCACATTACCTAATCCATCTGACTTTACCGTATTATCTAGTTCAGAACCCTAGGTTGATGTAATCGGATTTTCTTTAGTTTATAACCATAAGATTCGTTTTGATGTAATCATATTTTCTGGTTTATAATGCAGATTTTTAGTCTGTTGTAGTCACATTTTCTACTTTGTAGCCCTCTGTTTCCACACGATGTGGTCATATTTTCTAGCTTACACTCTTGATTTTCCATTTGGTGTAACCACATTTTGTAGGTCATAATCCTAATTTTCCATTTTATATAAACCTCATTATCTAGTTTATGACCTTGAATTTTCACTTCATACAATCATGTTTTCCAGTTTATAACCATGAGTTTCCATGTGATGTAACCATATTATTTTGTATATAGTCATGACTTTCCATGCAGTATAACCGCATTCTCTAACTTATATCCCTGAGTTTCCATGGAATGTAACCAACATTTTCTAGTTTATAATTCAAATTTTCCATTTTATGTCACTGTATTAAGAGGTTTAGATTCAGAATGTCCATTAGACAAATGACAATGAACGATCAAATGTGATCCATAGGCACCTCATGAAATGTGTTTTCTTAATAAGAGGGGAAGTCACTAAGTAACTCGCAAATTGAAATATCTTGTCAGTGGCAGTTATCAGGTAGTATTTAAATATATCCTTAGATAGTACCATCATCCAACTTTATAATAATTGTATTAGGGGCGCTGGGAGTTACGTGCGCATGCGCAAAGCAATAACAAAATGGCTACCTAACTGTTAGTGTGTACCAAAGAAGAACAGAGAAGTGTAGTGCGATTTTTGTGGGCTAAAGGACATTCAGTTAAGACATTCATAAGGAAATTATTACAATTTATGCTGAAAAGTGTTTATCACGTAAAGTAGTCTATAACTGGGTAAAAGAATTTTCTCAGGGACGCACCGAAATTGTTGACAAGGTCCGACTTGGGCCGTCCTGTTCAGATTGCAACAGACGCGACTGTGCAACGTGTGAATGAGATTATCAGAGCTGATAGACGAGTAACGATTGACAGTATAGCAAGTGCAATCGCATGTTCGCATAGCTTAGCCTACAGAATAATGCTTGAGCAATTGAATTTTCGGAAAGTTTGCTCACGTTTGGTACCCAGAGATCTGAATTATGAAAGAAAATGAACCGATTTGGTTTGTTATTGCAGCATCTCTGTCATTATGCATATGAAGGTGAAGACATGCTCCAAAGGATTATTACTAGAGACGAATTTTGGGTACACCACTACCAACCCGAATCAAAACGTGCCTCAATACAATGGAAACACCCGTCATTGCCATGCGCAAAAAAATTCAAGATTACGTCTTCGGGGAAGGTTGTGCTGACAGTGTTCTGGGAAGAGAAAATTAGCCAGGATGTTCTTGAACATCCACACTATTGTCCTGACTTAGCTCCAAGTGATTTTCACCTGTTTGGTTCATTAAAAAACCACCTTGGCGGGAGAAGATTCTCGAGTGACGAAGAGGTGGAAACAGAAGTCAAAAAATGCTTCAGAAATCGGACTCCCGATTTTTACGCCATGGTATTGCATTACTGATTACACGATGGGATTGTATCAATGTTGGTGGCGATTACGTTGAGAAATAGGGGAATAATGTAGGTTCAAAAATTAAAAGTTTTCAAATTACTGTCACATTTAGTTTGGTTTTTTTTTTTTTGTAACAGGCATTTACGAGTTACTTAGTGACTTCCCCTCGTATATTGGCCTTTGTCATTTCACAATCGGAATTTCAGATCCTACATTTAAGTTATTTAATGAGCACCACATAATGCTAGTTTTTTTTTAAAGTTTATCACTGCATTGTTATCCTCATACCAGCTTGTTATCTGGTCCACCCTGTTCTGCATTCTTGAGGCTAATTCCTCTCCACACTTCCCATGCTCATATGTTAATATATCATCCGCGTAGGTCAGTGCTCTCCCCACAGCATTTTCAACTAACAGGGCAATGGCAGTAGAACAAACATTGAATAGTACAGGAGACAAGGAGGACCCCTGAGGTAGCCCCGTATCAATAGTTCTGGGCCCTGTGATCCATGTTCTGTATCTTAAAGCCACCGATCGCCTCAACAGCATTGAAGCTGTTCATCGAACCAGTGTTGTGTCTGCCCCAAACTCCATCGGAAGTGTCAGCAGCGTTGTATAATCCGTTATGTTGTATGCATCCTCAAGATCAAGTGCCATAATTATGTTTTCGTCTTTTCTCTGAAATCCCTCATATCCATCATAAGCCAAGATCGCTTTCTGACTGATATGCTGAGTGTGAGGTCTAAACACAAGCATGCTCAGGTAAAGGCACACATCAGGGTTGCTCCATAAGGAGCTGGGGTTGATAAAGGGAGGACGCATCAAACGAGAAAGATCCTGGATGGCTGAGTTGAAGGATATAATAAAGTCAATTTACAGTCTAGATGAGGTGCCTAAATGTGATGACTGGTTACGGGTACAAGACCGACCTCAGCTAACAAAGGTTAGTATCAGAATGGCCGTGAATGTAGAGACTAGGCACAGGGAGCAGTTGAACTTTGGGTTCAAGATCTCATCCAGCTTCACTGTGGGTCTTTCAACGCGGTATTATATATATATATATAGATGACTCAGTGACTCAGAACAGCAGAAGTGGTTGTGGTTCTGTTGCCTACCGAAACGGAAGAGTTGTGACACAGCGTTCGGGAGCCTTTGAAGTCAGCACATCAAGCATGCGAATGGAAATCGAGGCTGTGTCGGGGGCTATGGAATGGTTGGTTGCTCATGATGTGGTTAACGGTGTCATTGTGGCGGATTCACAGAGTGTGCTTCGTAAGATTTAGAAGAATTTGCTTCCAAAAGAATGGGTTCACCTGTTAAGCCAGTCAGCTGTGACAAGCCTAACGTGGCTTTACTGTCCAGGGCATGCGGGAGTACATGGCAATGATGTGGCAGGCAGACTTGCTGGACAGGCTAAAATAAACGGCATTTTAGGCTGTTGTGGACGATACACGCTTAGATCGAGGGGTGTATGGCCTTGACCGATGTGTCATTGACCACGTGATTGGTAGCTGGTTCGGAAAAAGATATATACAGATATTGAAACATTAGCTGGCAGGCTGATGTAGATAGAGGCAATGGCCGGGCGATGTCTTATTTAGCTGTGCCTACGTTTGTGCTGTAAATTCCTGTGTATTATGGTGATCGTTGGCTATATTCTGCCCGTGACCACCTCATGTGGTGTAGATTATGTAGTTGTGCATTAAGCTGTGATCTAGGGTTCTGTATTTACGTATCAATATGGACATGATTTTTAGTGTGATTTATAGGCATATTGGATGGGCAACATGTTTGATTCGTTATTATGCTTTCATGTAGATTGATCTTGTGCTGCAGCAACGCGGGTATATAGAGGTGTATCTATATAAGCCGTAGCTGCGTGGAATACGTGTCATTGCACATTAGATTCGTAGTGTAAGCTACATGTAGGGCCAAGAAAGCCAAGGACCTAAAGTCCATCAGGTTTTCAATAATGCAGCATGAGAAATCATTATGATACGATATCATTCATAATTACCACTATAATGACACATGTCTTGGTGTTATGTTGATGTCATTGTCAGTTGTATGTGTTGTTGTGGCGTATATTGAGATTAAAATGATATGTCCTTAATTTCAGACTTGGTGATTTGTAGTGCATGTCAATGTATTGTGTATTGATTAAGTGGTCAGGATTTATGCATAATTAGCTTACAATATACCAAGGGGGAGAACCTGGATTGGCGGTCATATGTAGAAGCTAGATCGGCCTCGAGTGCAGTAATACATTGCCAAGGGATTGTTGGTCTGCAACATCTGGATAAAATACTTCCCCCCCCCCCCAATTCATTCATTCATTTGCATGTCCTTTGCGGAACTTTGCCTCCCAAACAGCACTCCTGTAGGCCTCTCGGTTGTGAGCAAGATGGCCTGCTGCTGCATCCATTTGCAGATCATCAACGACGTCTTGCAGCGATCTTCGCCTTGGTCTTCCTCTCTTTATACCTCCCCCCCCCCCCCCGCACTGGTTATAAAAATGTAAGCTTGCACAAACAAGTTTTGCACAGTATTGGACAGACTGCGGGAGATTGAAGAGCGGGAATGGAAGAGCAACGTCGCTGTGAAAAGACTGAGGGAACTAGGACACATTAAAAGCGCTGGCAGGAAATCCGATCTGTGTGGCTGAACACGCTGTGTTAACAACCAGCATTTGACAGGAACTATTAGCAAACATATCCTTGAACTGATGCTGCGGCATGCGGTGGGGCATATATGGGGTTGCCTCGAATGCAGTGAAGCCGGAGTCTGAATTTTTTTAACTTTGAACTTTGTCCATTAGAAACTGTCACTGTTTTAAGAGGTCTAGATTCAGAATATCCATTAGAAACTATCACTGTTTTAAGAGGTTTCAATTAATCAATCAAGTGCCGTGCCGTGTGGCGTGGGCGATCACTTCTCTCCACGATTCCCTGTCTTTAGACTTGATTATGAGATCCGCCAGTGACTTTCTTCCTAGCCACACTGACAGCCCATCCAGTAACTTCTATATATATATATATATCTCTCTCTCTCTCTCTCTCTCTCTCTCTCTCTCTCTCTCTCTCTCTCTTTCCCTCTATTTTTCCATTTGCCACAATGTGTGCCAGTTTTCCTCTTCTCAAAAAAATGTCATACAAATCCTACAAATCTCGCTTGTCTGCCTCTGATCTTTGCTGTAATTTGCCTTTTAACTTCAGCCTCTCTTAAGATTTCTTCGTTGGTTTTCTTAGCTGTCCATGGTACCTTCAACATCCTTCATATGAACCACATTTCTGTGGCCTCCATTTCTCGATGTACTCTCTTATTCATGGACCATGCTTCACATCTATAAAACAAAATTGGTTCGATGTAACATTTAAGAGCTCGGAATCTTGTTTCCATTGATATGGATCTGTTGCACAAGATGTTTCTCATTTTCTGGAAAGCTGACTTGGCCTGAGCACGTCTGCTTTTCTATTTCGATGTGACATTTCCCATGAGTTGTTATAATTGTTCCTAAGTACCTAAATCTTTCAACTTGTTTCAGTTCTGTGCCATCGATGGTAATGCTACATTTTGGTGGTATTGTTTTCTTTGAGATGACCATCACTTCAGTCTTATTTTTATTCAGGCTGAGACCTTTACTTTTACTTTCACGAACCACGATGTCCAGAAGCCTAAACCTCTTAGAACAGCGACTGTTTCTAATGGATATTCTGTGTCTAAACCTCTTAGAACAGTGACAGTTTCTAACGGATATTCTGAGTCTAAACCTCTTAGAACAGCGCCTGTTTCTAATGGATATTCTGAGTCTAAACCTCTTAGAACAGCGACTGTTTCTAATGGATATTCTGAGTCTAAACCTCTTAGAACAGCGCCTGTTTCTAATGGATATTCTGAGTCTAAACCTCTTAGAACAGCGACTGTTTCTAAGGGATATTCTGAGTCTAAACCTCTTAGAACAATGACAGTTTCTAATGGATATTCTGAGTCTAAACCTCTTAGAACAGTGACTGTTTCTAATGGATATTCTGAGTCTAAACCTCTTAGAACAGCGACTGTTTCTAATGGATATTCTGTGTCTAAACCTCTTAGAACAATGACAGTTTCTAACGGATATTCTGAGTCTAAACCTCTTAGAACAGCGACTGTTTCTAATGGATATTCTGTGTCTAAACCTCCTAGAATAGTGACAGTTTCTAACGGATATTCTGAGTCTAAACCTCTTAGAACAGCGACTGTTTCTAATGGATATTCTGAGTCTAAACCTCTTAGAACAGCGACTGTTTCTAATGGATATTCTGAGTCTAAACCTCTTAGAACAGCGACTGTTTCTAATGGATATTCTGAGTCTAAACCTCTTAGAACAGCGGCTGTTTCTAATGGATATTCTGTGTCTAAACCTCTTAAAACAGTGACAGTTTCTAACGGATATTCTGAGCCTAAACCTCTTAAAGAGGCTCTTCTTTAAGAGGTTTAGAGTTAGAATATCCACTAGAGACAGTCGATGTTCTAGGAGGTTTAGAATATCCATTAGAAACAGTCGCTGTTCTAAGAGGTTTAGATTCAGAATGTCCATTAGAAACAGTCGCTGTTCTAAGAGGTTTAGGCTCAGAATATCCGTTAGAAACTGTCACTATTTGAAGCCGTTGCTATGATTTAGGTTGCCAAAACCCGCTCAGTACCAAGACTCTCAGCTCTTAATGTTCATTTGCTTTCTCTGAGCATGGGCCATCTTGTCCCATTATAATGGTCTGTCGATTATAACAGCTGTTGTATCCGCCATTGAAATTCTCCTTTCTTGTGTTGTTAAACCGTCATGAACTTTCTTTTCTGTCCCTTATTCTGCTTATTTTATCTGTTATAACAAGAAGTTTCAACTTTCATATTTCAGGACACGTGACCAAAACCGACATGGCCGGTCTTTTCATGGAGGAGAACTCGTGAAGAGCTACAGTTATAATAGAAAAGCTACAGTTATAGTAGAAACGCTACAGTTATAATAGAAAAGCTACAGTTATAATAGAAAAGCTGTGAGCAGTGATTACGTTAGATATCGCTACAAATTTCGATTCTAAGATTGTTGTTTAACATCAGTAAACTGTGCATAAGGTCATGTATCATCATCATCAGGTGCTGTGCCGACTGGCGTTGGCTATTATGCTTATCCAGAGAACACGATCCTTCGTGCAAGCCATTAGGTCAGTTAATGATCTCCTCTCAGACCGTCCCATCAGACTGTCCAGTATCATTTCTCTTGGTCTTCCTCTTGATCTTCTTCCTTCTATTTTTCCTGTTGGTATAATATTTTCAATGCCCCCTCTTCTTATTGCATGTCCTATGAAAGTACATTGTCTCTCTCTCTTATTTTTTGACAAGGTTTTTTGTCTCTCCAGCTCTTCTCCTACATTCTTCATTAGTTATTTTTGCTGTCCAGGGGATTCGCAACATTCTTCTAATAAACCACATTTCTGCTGCTTCCAATGATTTTTGTGCAGACCTACCTATTGTCCATGATTCACTTCCATATAACAAGATAGGTTCAATATAGCATTTTAGGACTCGTTTTCTAACATTCATTGATAAAGATGTGTTGGATAATATTTTTCTCATTCTCTGAAATGCAGTCTTTGCTTGGCCTATTCTGTTCCTAATTTCTGTTCTGCATTTCCCATCTAAAGTTATCAATGCTCCAAGGTATTTGAATTTCTGCACCTGCTTTAGAATCTTATATCTTATCTTATATCTTATATCCTTCCCGTGTCGTTAAACGTCACATAGGGCTCGCAAAATAGTGCGCCAATTTTTCCTGTCTTTGGCGAGTCTTTCAACCTCATCAAGGGATTTTATGCCTGTTAATTTGGCATCTCTTAACAATGTCCTCTTCAGAGTTTCACGTGGTCTGCCTCTTTTTCTTTGGCCTGTTGTGTTCCACTTGATAGCTTGTTTTGAGATTCTCTGATCATTTCTTCTCATCAAGTGACCACCATATGTCCATCTCTTTTTCCTGATCACCCATGAGACTGGTTGTTGTCCAGTCATCTGTCTTACCTCTGCATTGTTCTTGAATTCGTTCCACTTGATGCCGAGTAATTTCCTTATGCATTTGTTTTCAAAAGAGTCTAATTTCTTCTCTATTTCTTTAGTTGTTTTCCAATACTGCTTTAGAATAGTTCCGTTTAATATTATACTGCATGTTGGTGGATTCTGTTTCTTAGATATAACCATAGTCTCTGTCTTTTTTTATGTTCAAAGTAGGGCCTTTCTGTTCACTTTCTTTGGCGACTTTATCCAAGAGATTTTGCACAAATTCCAGTACGGTCCAAAACAAACAAAAACGGTTACTAGCGATATAATTCATATGTTCCATTTTTGTGTAAACTAAATAAGCTACACAATTCAGCGTTTTCAAACTCAAGAACCAGTTCAAAGGGAAGATTTGTAGTCAATAAACTGTTCCAAACGCCTGAACAACATCTCAATTTCTTCTTCTTCTTCTTCTTCTTTTTTCCGCTAAATTACTCATATTACGGTCTTAAACCTGGTCAGTTTGAACAAATTATTGATTGAGGAATAAGAGAACGTTTCTCTTCGGAAAAAAAAACAAACACTTGACAAGGGACTACCTCTGTAAATATGAGATGAAAATCAATAACAGAATCGTGATAGACAATAATAATTTGGGCAGAATGATGAAAAAAAATCTCTCCTTCAAAACAAACAGTGCAGAAATTAGAGGTGAGAATTCTGAAGTTAAAACGGAAATGTTAGAAGGTTACCTTCAGTTCACTTCGGATATGTCCATAACTGCATTGATCTCATCTCGTGGGGAAAAAAAGTGTCTTTCAAGTGTCATGAGTACTCACCCTTAATATAGGGCTCAGAAATGTCATTGAAGGAGAAGAAAAAGAGAAATTATATGAAAAATGGACAGGCAGAAGAATGTTGTGCATTTAAAAAAGAGGGTGGGGGAAGAACGACATGTTGTACCAGTATGACGTCAATATTATGAACGAAACTACCCAGTAAGATTCGAAGTACCAGTGTGACGCCAATACAGTGAATCAAATTAGCCAATAATATTCGAAGTACCAGTGTGACGCCAATACAGTGAATCAAATTAGCCAATAATATTCGAAGTACCAGTGTGACGCCAATACAGTGAATCAAATTAGCCAATAATATTCGAAGTACCAGTGTGACGCCAACACAGTGAATCAAATTAGCCAATAATATTCGAAGTACCAGTGTGACGCCAACACAGTGAATCAAATTAGCCAATAATATTCGAAGTACCAGTGTGACGCCAACACAGTGAATCAAATTAGCCAATAATATTCGAAGTACCAGTGTGACGCCAATACAGTGAATCAAATTAGCCAATAATATTCGAAGTACCAGTGTGACCAGTGGCCTGTCGTCCATTAGGCTGAACAGGTTTAAGCCTCGTAGCCCAACAACAAGGGGAAACAACTCTGCAAATACAGACTATTGTTTTACGAATTTTTGTGCCAGAAGATGGACGGTATAAATAGAAAGGGGCGGGGCCTTTACTAAATTTGATCTGAGTCCTGGGTGATGGTTAATCCCCTACTGATGCAGCTAGTCTGTCGCAGCTCAGCAAGGGGGTTGCCTGGTGCTTACTTATGTCGTGTCAGAGATTAATAGACAGAATGTTTTAACAAAGTCAAATCCTAGGTCACAAAGTCACAAGGCCACAAGATCACGTAGCTCATTTTAAAAAACATGTTAATATTAGATTTTTACAGGTCACAAAAAGCGCTCTTAGGTTAGTTGATGTGTTATAAATTATATTTTAGGAATTTCATAAAACGATCTGCCAGACTGTAACATCTAATGAAACATGGCAAATCTGTGCTATAGATGAGCAGATAATTTAGGAATCGGTTGAAAGTTTTTGCCGTTAGGAAAAAAAAAACAAACTTATAAGAATAGATAAAAGGGACAGGAACGAAGTAGAAACTTGATCAATGAAGGGACAGGAGCGAAGTAGAAACTTGATCAATGAAGTGACAGAAGCGAAGTAGAAACTTGATCAATGAAGTGACAGAAGCGAAGTAGAAACTTGATCAACGAAGGGACAGAAGCGAAGTAGAAACTTGATCAATGAAGTGACAGAAGCGAAGTAGAAACTTGATCAATGAAGGGACAGAAGCGAAGTAGAAACTTGATCAATTGTTACATCCCTTGTTTCTAGTTATATGTCCCTGCTGTACTGCTTGTCATATCTGAAGTAGCTAGTAAAAGATAGAATCCACGTTTCCACGCCATAAAGACAGACTGGGGATACAGTGTTAGGTCCGTATTTTCAAGGCCTTCGGCACATGAAAGTATCATGCCTGGCCGCATTCACCTTAACAGATTTCTCTGGTACCCATTTTTAGAGGGTGGGTGGGCCATGGGGACTTTTTGGTGTGGTAGTACCAAAAATTGCAGGTTATGAAATACCAGAGATTAGATATTCTGATGACACAGTATTATTGTCCATAACACAAAAAGGAATGGAAAAACTAATTATGTAAGAACAGCGAAGAGTAGAACCTCTATCTTAATGCAAAGAAAACTAAATTGATGACAACTGACAAAACAAACAAGGCAGCTGAAATGTGTAACAATGAGGAAAAATTAGGAGAGGTGGAGAGTTTTGAATATCTTGAATCACGATCCCTACTAATTAATAATGGAGATACAGTGAGGGAAATTAAAAGAAGGACATATATCGCTCTTCAGAAAAGAATCTGTGGAGAGGAGCAGACAGAACTACAAAAATAAGATTTTTAAGGGCATGCATCTTTCCCATCGCAACATATGCCTGTGAGAGCTGGAAACTTAACAAAACAGCTGAGAAACAGATAAATGCCTTTGAATGTAAATGCTACAGAAGAGTTCTTCAAATATCATGGACACAAAAAAAGAACAAATATATCCATACTACAAGAACATTATATTGAATAAGGTTGGCTAGTAAAGAGGATTAAAGAGAGAAAACTTAAATATTTTGAACATATTATACATGATAATTTAGAGAAGACTGTCTTGGAAGGGTACATAATGGGAAAAAGAAAGAGAGGAAGACCAAAGCGAAGATGGCTGCAAGATACCGTTGATAATCTGCAAATGGACGCATCAGCAGCAAAGCATCTTGCTTACAACCGCGAGGCCTACAGGAGAGCTGTTAGGGAGGCAAAGTTCAGCAAGGGACATGCAAATGACCCACTGAGTACCAAATAATAATAATAATAATAATCCCTATTGCTGAAACTTGAACCCAGTGTAACTAGTTCTCGTTGAAATTATCATCACACGAGCTTGGTAACCTCCTTAACTAACAGGAGAGAGGGACTTCAAATCACCTGCAGCATTGCTTGCACGCTGGCAGCATAGAAGTTATTGCCTAGAGCAAGAGTTACAGGCACATAGAAAGCATTATATCCATCTATATGTCAGGTTACTCTTATACAACAGGGGAATAGTTCATTAGTTTTTTAACTTAATTTCTGACCAAAATTTTGTCTCGTGGTTTTTATTTCTTATCTCAGGATGCAATTCTCAGTTCTTTTATTTTTATTATTTTTTTATTATTTTTAAAATTATTTTTTTAAAATTATTTTGCAGATTTCTTCTACTCGTTGTGTGTCCTAGAAATTTGTAACAAGTTTCTTACTATGTCCCTCCTATCTAGCAAATTATTATGTCCCCCTATCTAGCAAATTATTATGTCCCTTTTATCTAGCAAATTATTATGTCCCTCCTATCTAGCAAATTATTATGTCCCTTCTATCTAGCAAATTATTATGTCCCTCCTATCTAGCAAATTATTATGTCCCTCCTATCTAGCAAATTATTATGTCCCTCCTATCTAGGAAATTACTATGTCCCTCCTATCTAGCAAATTATTATGTTCATCCTATCTAGCAAATTATTATGTCCCTCCTATCTAGCAAATTATTATGTCCCTCCTATCTAGCAAATTAGTATGTTCATCCTATCTAGCAAATTATTATGTCCCTCCTATCTAGCAAATTAGTATGTCCCTCTTATCTATCAAATTAGTATGTTCATCCTATCTAGCAAATTATTATGTCCCTCCTATCTAGCAAATTATTATGTCCCTGCTATCTAGCAAATTATTATGTTCATCCTATCTAGCAAATTATTATGTCCCTCCTATCTAGTAAATTATTATGTCCCTCCTATCTAGCAAATTATTATGTCCCTCCTATCTAGCAAATTAGTATGTTCATCCTATCTAGCAAATTATTATGTCCCTCCTATCTAGCAAATTATTATGTCCCTTCTATCTAGCAAATTATTATGTCCCTGCTGTCTAGCAAATTATTATGTCTCTCCTATCTAGCAAATTAGTATGTTCATCCTATCTAGCAAATTATTATGTTCATCCTATCTGGCAAATTATTATGTTCATCCTATCTAGCAAATTATTATGTTCATCTTACCTAGCAAATTATTATGTTCGTCTTATCTACCAAAAAAATTAATATGTTCGTCTTATCTACCGAAAAATTATTATGTTCGTCTTATCTACCAAAAAATTAATATGTTCGTCTTATCTATCAAATTATTATGTTCGTCTTATCTACCAAAAAACTTATTATGTTGGTCTTATCTACCAAAAAATTAATATGGTTCGTCTTATCTATCAAATTATTATATTCCAAGATTTCTACAATCAACTCTGTGTTTGCTGCAAAGATTGATAAATATGTTATTCTCTATAACTAGTTCTATGTTTGTTGCAGAGACTGACAATTGTGGTTCCTTCTACAACTAATTCTATGTTTTCCACAGAGATTGATAATAATAGTCTTCTCAGATACTGGCAGTTGTGTTCTTATCTATAACCAATTCCACGTTCGCTGCAGGGATTGACAATGTTTCCCTCTATAATTAACTTTATGTTTGCTGTTAAAAGTGACAATTATATTTCTCTCTATTGTAAATAGGCGGGGTTTAGTTGTCGTAACGCGGCCGGTTGTGACGGTCAAACTCACGGTCTGTTCGCAGTTCTTGTGTGGGTAAAGGCGTGGCTGTGAGCACGTGACAGGTGTACAAAACACGGGGGATATGTTAGGAATTTTATGAGTCAGTTGTAGTCTTGTCCAGGCGTACGGCCGACAGCACGTTTGTATACTGGGGGGGCTATTGTTCTGTCTTACCTTGAAGTGATAAATGTTGTGATCAAGGTTAGGTGGTTGTAAGTATGATCGTTTTGTCAGCGATGATCTCAGGGTGCTGTTCGAGCCGCCTTGTTTGTGCAAGTCATGATATGTCCGTGGACGTGAGTGTCCAGTGATGTCCAGTCAGAGAATATGGTGTCTGCAAGTCGTAAGTGTTACTTTTATTTTGTGAACTAACTTGTTGAGGAAGAAAAAAGCTAATGAGTTACAAATTGTTTAGTTTCATTGAAGAATAAGTTGGATAATATT
Source organism: Achatina immaculata (assembly GCA_009760885.1). Lineage (NCBI taxonomy): Eukaryota > Metazoa > Mollusca > Gastropoda > Stylommatophora > Achatinidae > Lissachatina > Lissachatina immaculata. Next base: position 27,658,848 of record CM019699.1, read on the forward strand.
ACTTTTTTTTTCATTGAAGCTACATTTCTTGTCAAAGATGTATTGTGAGAGACATGGCACTGATGTGTTGTTATGTTTTGTGCTACGCCCACGTGATTTAAGTGTTATCTGCAGTGTAATGGGGAGATTATTTTGTATCTCACATTGTTCCTTGTTTACAGAAATGTTATAGATCTTTGTTTATTGTGTTTTTCTTTAAGTTTGAGTCACAAGATGAAATGATTGTTCTTTTAAGATATTTAACATTAAGTGTAGATTTGATGTGATTGATGGATGCTGTTTATGTGTGGGAATGCAGGCATAGGTAGGCCTGTGGGTTTTTTTTAAAGAGAATAGGACTTCTTTTATGTGACCTGTCATGAGGGGAGGGGAGAGCTGGTAGCTGTGGTGGCAGTGAACGAACTATAGAGAGGAGAAGAATAGCTGGACAGAAAAAAGGGATGGGGGTGTAAAGGGGACACTCTGATGAATGTGTATATTATGGTTTATTATGGGTTCTCTTTTCTGTGAATTTTGGTTGGGGTATTAGTTGCTTGGTTTTGCTGTGTTATTTAAATAATACGTTTTTTCCACCCCCTTGTTTTGGTTTGTTGGATAGAGCATTTGTTAGAAGTTCGTATTTTATTGTTGGAGGAGAAAGGACTGAATGGTAGAAGAAGATTAATCTAAGAAGTTGTTTAATGTGTTTGCAAGGGGGGTAGCCGACTAAAGAACTAGCCATGAGGGTAAAGAACCCTGGGTTAAATGTTGGTCGAGGGCGGACAGTATGGAAGCAGGGGCAACGTGAAGCTGTGGGCTGGGCCTCACTCTATACTGAAGGCTAAGATGAGCATGTTCCCGACGTATAGTAGTAGTTGGGATAGTTATGAGATGAAAGTGGACTGGGAATTGGGATTCTCACCCAAGCAGTGGTTTGGTTCGTCATTCTCCCATATCTCAATGAAGCACCATAATGACCTTAAATAATTCAATACCAACATATATTTTACATATATTGACAGTTATGTTCTTATCTATAACTAATTCTACGTTTGCTGCAGAGACTGACAATGTTTCCCTCTATAACTAATTATATGTTTCTTTCAGAAACTGACAGTTATGTTTCTTTCTAGAACTAATTCTACTTTCGCTGCAGAGATTGACAATGTTTCCATCTATAACTAATTCTATGTTTGCTGCTGAGAGTGACAATTATGTTTCTCTCTATAACTAATTCTACGTTTGGTGCTAATGTTGACACTGAATAATATAAAGATAATTCTTCCTTCAGTCTACTATTAATTATGTAAAAAATGAATGTTTATATTATAATAGTAATTTATTAATGAATCTTTATATTTATAATAGTAATTTGTTTCTTACTTCACACAAATTATATTTTCAATGACATATGGTCTTAGCTGTCGTTCATGCAGAAAGATAAATCAGCTACAGAAGTCGTCTGAGCCCTGATATATCAGTCTCACAGAGGTGCCAAGCAGCTAAAGTAGATCAGCCATGAAGTACATCACAATCCTGTCACTCGCCGAACTTTTGGCTCTCGTGATGGGCTCGTTTCACACAAATGAGACGTCGCCATCCGTGCACCTCAGCTACTCGAGTCTGCGCCAGGACATCTTGTCTCGGCCAGTGGCTGCCAGCAGAATACCACCAACTCTAGAGACAGGATACAAGGAGCGATACCCCCTCATATTTGGGAGTTTGGTTGCTAATGTTCAGGAGTTTGACGAAATAAACCAGGTAACAGGGCTCCTACTGTAGGACATTTTTGTTTCTAAAGTGTTGTCATTAAATGTCTGCATGTCTGAAAGCCTGACTAGTTTCATATCCTAGTCTGTTGAGTTACCTGTTGCTTTGTCTGAATGGTTAGTTGCTCATGATGTGGTTAGTGGTGTCATTTGGGACGGATTCACAGAATATGCTTCGTACATTTGAGAAGAATTTGCGTCGAAAAGAATGGGTTCATCTGTTAAGCCAGTCAAGTGTGGCAAGCCTAACGTGGCTTAACTGTCCAGGGCATGCGGGAGTACATGGCAATGATGTGGCAGACAGACTTGCTGGACAGGCTAAACGGCAGACTGACAATGGACAAGGGGGACATTGCTAAAGCTGTATTGGGCAGACTACGGGAAAATGAAGAGCAGAAGTGGAAGAACAATGTAGCTGTGGGGAGACTGCTGGAGCTAGGACAAATTATGGGCTCTGGCAGGAAATCTGAACTGTGTTGAAGAAAACTCATCGTACATTTGACAGGAACTATCAGCAAACATACTCTTAAGTGGATCCTGCGCCATGCGCCGGAGCATATATGTGGTTGTCCCGAATGCACGGAAGCCGGAGTCTGAAATTTGAACTTTGTCTGACCTCTTGCCGAAAGCGTCCCCAGACTCCGGAACACATCCCAGAGACCTGCACTCTCTACAAAGACCTAATGACCCAAAACCTGATCTCAGGAAGAGATCATGAATGAGAAACAGTGAGGCAGTCGTGGAGAACTTCTGATGACAATGAGACTCGTGGAGGCGACACGTCTCCTTATCTAATAGAGCCAAAAAAACTAAATCTCCTATGTTTCATCCATTCTTAGTTGGGTTTTTATAAGTTTGTGTACGTGATCTTTCAAAAAGGCTTTTGCCGAAATATTGGATTGTTGTATGTTCTTAATTTGTAACTGGTCATCTCGCTTTCTGTTATACTTGTTTCTGTCCACTTTCTCACTTTTTTCTATCTTTTTTTTTTTTTTTACAAAACTGAACTATACACCTCCATCTACTTTCATTAATTTTCTACTAATTAGTTTTCCTTCTTTTACTTGAATTCTCTCCCTTTAGCCAAGTTTTCATTGTATAGGCCAGTTGGTGTTAGGTATTTTTAACATAAACATTGCAGAATTTAATTCATTTCCTGTGAATTATTTATTGTAAAGCAATCTGAGGCAGTAGAGGCGCCTCAGTGGTTTGTTCTTAAACTTTAACTGAGAAAGGACGGCTGGAAGACTCTCAAAGCTAGAACAGTGCAGAGACAAGATGTGACAACTTTGTAAACTGTATTTCAAATGGTCCTCTTCTACCATCTGTATTACTACAAATGTTCGATGGTGATAATCTGTATTACTACAATTGTTTGATGTTGATAATATCTATTACTACAACTGTTTGGTGTTGATAATTTGTATTACTACAATTGTTTGATGTTGATAATATGTATTAGTGCAGTTGTTTGATGTTTGATAATTAAATTAATGAAACAGTAGTTTTTTAAAAGTTGTATTAGAAAACACAAAGTAGAGTAAACATTACCTACAAGGGCAAGTCAGTAAATAAGTCTCAAACCCCCCACAGACGTAAAACAAATGAACATTAATTTATCATTTTCTTTTTGGCTGTATGTAGCAACATTAACTTGGGTCAACTTAGAACCCAAGCTATATACCAGAATGCCGCGGTTACTTAACATGAACTGTTTTAGTACGGCCAGTGTGTTACATAGATG